>CAIGRN010152106.1:0-15425 GCA_903798345.1 Fraxinus anomala
GAGAGAGAGAGAGAGAGTGATTTTAGTTGGAAGATGATTAAAATTAACTATTATATATCAACTCATAGAGAAGATTGGTCGATAATTCTTGCATTGAGTGCTCAAACAACATCTCATAAAAGTGAGAATCCACTCGATAAATCAAATGTAGCAGATTTTATAGGTTATAATAATGTCTACTTCACATCAGCCACTCCTAAATCTCCACGATTAACAATCATCCAGGGTGACACTTACGAAAATTGGTTCTATGTTTCGTACTTAAGAAATTTGCTGATGTGGTGCTCGAATATTATTGCTTTGACCACTTGGGTCTCTAATATAAAAAATTGATTATGTTTTCAATTTAGGTTCGAAGTAAATTATAGTCAATAGAAACTGTCGATAAATTAAAAGTGTGTTTGATGCATATTAAAATGAGAGAATGTATTTTTTTGAAGTAATGTGATGAGAAATATGTGGTTGAAAAAGAAATAAAAGTTATTAATGTGATGAAAAATATTATTTTATTGAAAAATGTGTTGTTGAAAATAAGTAGAAGAATGATAATAAAAAAAATAAGAATTATTCTGAACACCATTATGTAAGTGGTGATGTACCATTAGCACCACCGAAAAAATAATTTGGCTCAAACAGGGGCTAACCCATTATTAAAGGATAACTTCATCTATCCGTCCTATTTCCCGATATCGCAATGGTCCTCCCATTCAAATATGATATTTCAGTCCAATTGGAAGACCATCTCTCTTTCAATTGACATCTATTTTAGCGTACATCAACCATTACCCACTTAAAGAACACATAATATTAATTACTACCTCCCAAAAGGGGAAATATTATGGATTCACAAAAATTTCACATACGTGCTAGATGTTTCGATCAAAGTAAAATTGCGGTATCTATCGAGTATGAATAACGAACACCTAACATGGGGATAAATTGTCAAAATAATTGATTCGAGACTCGAGTGGTAAAGTTCGAACATGGTGTCTGCAAATTTCCAAAATACGAGGCACGATACACGATCCAATTCATGCAAAAATCAAACCATACACATCACGATAATACATCATTCTCCTTTATATAACCTTATGTCATGTTCATGACTATCAAAAATTACAAAACGTCATATTCTATTCTTGAAAGGCGTGCTTATTGCATCAGCCAAGAAACAATGGTCAAAACTCGTGCTATTACCAAATACAATATATAAAACTTTAATCAAGTTGAATACTTATTAACAATATAACTTATATATAAGTAAATATTCGATGTTGACACTAGACATTAGTTACATAATTAAAGATTAAGAGCCCGTTTGACAATATCTGTATTTTTACTTCTACTTCTTATATAAGAACTTTTAAAAAAAATTATTTTATGTCCACTTATTCTAAAAGCTCGTCTAAACAGATAAAATATTTTTAAAAAATTATTCAAATAGGTTCAAAAATAATTTCCATCTATTCAAAAGTTATACAAAACGGATTTCTAAGTCCGTCTAGAAACCTTTTTTTTTTAATCCGAAGTTTGACCCTCTTTTTCTCCTAGTCGAAGTGGCATTCTTGTGAAACCAACCAAACTTCCACGTTTCCTCCAACTTTATGGTCCAATAAAATTTATTCGAACCCCACAAAAAATAAGGACCCATCTGGCATTAACTTAAAACGCAAGGACATAATAGGCATTTAATCATCTTTGTTGGGAGGGGGGTGGGGACTGTTTTGGGTCTGCAAAATGGGGACACGCACGAGGCAGAACGGCGACGGTGTAGCTGCGTATTTCTCAGCCCCCGTACAGTGCCAGCTGTGATCCGCTAATTCCAGCTATGCACCAACAAAAGCAGCTGCATCGAACCGTACAATTCCTACCCTCCACATTGTTCTCGCAGATTTTTTTTCTAATATTAGATTAGATTTTGGCTATAAAATTGAGAGATTTTGGGTATCAAATTCAAATTACGTATAATCACGGTGAACAAGCAATGTTAAAATTAAATGCGACGGTAAATAACTTAAATCGATTCATCTATTCACGGAGACATATTTATTTTATTATTTAAAAAAATAACAAAAATTTCGACTTGACATTTTAGAATTTTAATCATCGTGACAATGACATGACCCTCTTTACGACTCTAAATAATTTATAAAATATAATATTAATTGCTCCGAGAAACAAAAAAATATCAATGTGAAAAATGTGAGGTAGGAATTGAGTGGTTTGGTTTGGTGCGGCTGCTTTTGCTATGCTTAGCTGGATATTTAATTTAATAATATGCTATTAAATTGTAAATTTGTAATAAAATATCTGTACTTACAATTATTGTAGTGACAAAATTGGAATTTCATCTTATTCTTATTTATTAATATTAAAAATAAAGTCGAAGAAACTTAATTCTATTTAAAAATAAGATTTCTTTGAGTTCTGGTTAGTTAATTTTTTTACTAATTAAATAGCTATTTAGCAGGTCGAATATCCTTCAGTTCTCTGAATTGAATTTAAGTCGAAGTTAACAACTAGAAAAAATTATGAAATGTAAACATAATATTTAAAAATGGCACGAAGGAGTCGAAATATCGAAGTATCTCTCAACTTATATCGTTAAAAAATATATAAACGAATAAAACGGTCCAAACAATAATCGAATAACAGGCTGGTTAGACTCATTGGACCCTCTTCGAACATAACTACTCTTTTCTTTTCTTTTCTTTTCTTTTGTCAAAATAAAAATATTAATTCAAATAAAAAAATAGATAAATTTTTGTGTGGTTTTGAGTCAATACTCTATATAAGTACAGATAAGCAATCAGAATATTCGAAATGTAATTCTCTAACCCACCCCACCCCACCCCATCCATCAATAAATTTATATTATTTATTTATTTTTATCATTTTTGGCTCCAATTTGACCAATCAATTCATTTTAAATTTTGTTCGAGCTGGTTTATGTTCTACAATTTGCTCATGACAAAATTCTTTAATCTCCTTTTAGTATAAAAATTTCGAAATTCAGACGATGTTATAGTTTGCTCTAATGAAAGTTTTTTAATGTTTGAATGAGAATTGGTTGGTAAATGAGTAATATAAGAGATAAAATTTAATAGAAGAGTTTATTTTTATTTTGACAACCAAAGAATGATCAATTTTTTGATAACAACTCTTGTGAAAAAGCTCTACCGATAAAAATTATATTCACATAAGTCATGCCGAACGAATCCTGAATCAAACATTGTTCATATTAAAATTTATATTTTCAAATTTCAATAAATATTCCGTCCTAAGATTAAATAATTAAAATTTAGCGTGGACTAAATAGTGGTATTTTAAGTAGTTGTCTTTTTGTTAATTATACTAAAAAAAAAAAAAAACGGGTTGACCCGTAATTTATTACTAAAAGCAATGTTGTAAGAACTGAATTGTCGTGATCAATAAAAGTCGTTATCAAGCACAAATTGAAGAGGGCAGAGGCAGGAAAATGGGAACTCATTTCAGGTACGTGGACAGCTCCACATACATAAAACGGGTCAATTTATATTTCACATTATTGATTATGCTGCTTTCACGTTGCTTCGTGTTTGTCAAAAGTCAAGATCATATTGACCATTTCGAACTTCTAAGGGTAAGGTTGAGGCGCGGTGGATAGGATTTATACCTTGTCCCACTTTTTAAAATAACGTCACATACAATTTCAAACATATATTTTTCGAAAAATCACTTATCAAAGTATTAAAATGAAACAAGCGCTAAACAACTGTGTTGGACTTCGATTTTTAAGCCGATCACTCATAAGCTCGATCGACGCTAAACACCTTCTTAACAAACTATGTTGAGATTTATTTATTTTTTTTTTCATTTTTTAAGGTTTTCTTCTAAAATTTAACCAAAAGTTCAAAAATTAAAAAAGTCTTTGTGCTAATCATGTGCGGGCCTTCACATCTTTTTTCACAAGCAGCCACGATATGAACTCTTCAGAGAATATTTGAATATCTAAGATGTAACTAGGATATCCTAATTTGAGATTGTGTAAATGGTGTAATTAGTGACGGAGCTAGAATATTTTATTTTGGTGGATAAAAATTATATAACAAAAATAATTATAAATAATATAAAATAGTAACACTACATTATTATATTTCTTCTCGACGTGTTTTTATATTTTAAAAGCGTCATATAGTTACATCATTATCAATTTCATTAATACATCATTCTTAATATAAAAGTGTCGGTCATATGAACTCTTTAGGGAACGATGCGAACTTCACCAATTAAGCACTCAATGCAATTATATAAGCCGACAATGCTTCATAAATTGCTGATAAATTTGTATCTGGTGCTCCATGGTTGCTATTTAAAAACTTCTCAAGTGTTTTCGTCACGCTGCACAAAACCATGAATAAGTATCAAAACTATAAGGAAAATATTATAACAAATATAAGTTGAGTATCTGTATTTGCTAGAGAAGGTATAACAAAGTTTATATTGCCGATTATTTCTTTCTAAACATCGACTTCTACAACGGTTCAACCACGGGACGGAAGACTTTTTTAAATCGCATCACACACACAAGGTGCAAAACTCAACATTAATATAGAAAAAACTTCTTTCATGATATCCTCTTACAGATCTAACAAGTTAAAGGGCGCGTTTTCTAAAAATAAAATGAATGCATTAGATTTCATATAGAGCATTCAAAATCTCAAAATTGGTCCTTGTTGTCCCCTAACTTTGATCTGTCTCCTTCATATTGTCGATTATTTCTTTCTAAACATTGACTTTACAAAAATAGTAAAACAAAAATAAATTATTCGATAATAAAGAAAGTTTTATCACACCAAAATTGACTTTTATAACCGTTAAAGATCTAATTAACTTAAGATCTCTAAGTCGATATAAAGCCCCTTATTTACCTCTACTTTCTCGAATTTATTTTTATTTACACATTTTTTATAATTCATAATTTTTACCAATTCTCCAACGGTTCAACCACGGGACGGAAGACTTTTTTAAAATCAATTTGTCCCATTCCATTTGGAGCGGGCCAGTCGGGCCCAGTTAACATATCTTCCTGACCAATTAGGGTAGGATAGGGTAGGATAGAGTAGGGACTCAACATTAATATAGAAAAAACTTATTTCATGATATCCTCTTACAGATCTAACAAGTTAAAGGGCGCGTTTTCTAAAAATAAAATGAATGCATTAGATTTCATATAGAGCATTCAAAATCTCAAAATTGGTCCTAATTGTCCCCTAACTTAGATCTCCTTCATATTGCCGATTATTTCTTTCTAAACATTGACTTCTACAAAAATAGTAACACACAAATAAATTATTCGATAATAAAGAAAGTTTTATCACACTAAAATTGACTTTTATAACCGTTAAAGATCTAATTAACTTAAGATCTCTAAGTTGATATAAAGCCCCTTATTTACCTCTACTTTATCGAATTTATTTTCAATTACACATTTTTTATAATTCATAATTTTTACCAATTCTCCAACGGTTCAACCACGGGACGGAAGGCTTTTTTTAAAATCAATTTGTCCCATTCCATTTGGAGCGGGCCAGGTCGGGCCCAGTTAACATATCTTCTTGACCAATTAGGGTAGGATAGGGTAGGATAGGATAGGGTAGGATAGAGTAGGGGTAGTACCTTTCAACTGATGACTAGTATGACTTTAAGACTGTGTGCTTGATTAGGGCCCATTAAATCTTTGCAGAGATTTCTTATAATGATTTTGTAAACTTCATCTTTCGGCTTTATGGTCTACTTAACTTTTAATGACAGCAACATTTTTATTTTTCAAATCAAAATGCTTATTTCATAATCACCTTTTAAGCTTAGCCAAACATGCTCGAGGAGTTACTAATTTTTAATTTTTTTGGTTAGTATACCGTAAAAAGGAGTCAATTCCATTTGGACCCTACAACACACATGATACAAGATTAATTAAGAATAATAAGGGCTCGCTCGACGAATTTTTGCTTTTGCTTTTGTTTCCGCTTCATATAGGAGAGTATCTTGAAAAAAGTCAATTTATATTAACTTCCTCTAAAATCTCTTCTAACCAGACTAAAAGCTTTCAAAAGTTATATAAACACATCAAAAAACAATTTTGTTTTTACAAAAGTTATGTCAAATAGACACTAAATTAAGTTGTATAGTACACATATGTGTGTTGGGTGCGCCCATGCATTGTGAAGTTAACATTGCTTAAATATGAAAAGATAACTAATGAGATATTGAGTTACGCACTTCTTTTAATAAAGTTGACTTTTTAAGATTGAATGTCAAAACTCAATATGATATTAAAAAACTCAAAATTTTAAATAAGCGAAGTGACTTATTTGAAGCATGTTACGAATTTGAAGATGATGCGATATTGCGCGATATGAAGTATAGATCGCACAATTGATAATAAAAACAAGATGTAAAATAAAAACAAACAAGAAAAGGAAATTGACAGAGGAACCGAGTATTTTATTAATGACAACCAATGGAGAGAAAATATCATTTCTGCAATAATGTACTAATAAATTGAATGAAGAGTATTCTATTTATAGGAGACGAGTCCAAACTCTAGATTCAACCCAAATTATGGAAATTAGGTCAAAATTGCGTAAAACCGAAAAGAATGAAAAAAACCGCGGCTCGTTGCTCGAGCGACAGCTCAACGACGAGCGGACGACAAACTCCCTGTTCCAATTTTACTCCTATCACTTGAGCGGTTGTCAAGCCATCGTCCGGCGCCGTCAATCCGCCTTTTTTTCCTTCTTGAATCCTATTTTGACATCATCAAGCCCAATGCTTCACAACGCGAAATTCTAAATCCAATTTGAACCGAATTTGAGTCACAAAACCCAACAAAGTACAATCGAGTCAAATTTTATTATTGATATTTCAAAGAAAAATCTTACCTCACATAAAATATAAGAACAACTTATAAGAACTCGAACCATTCTTTTAACAATTAACATGCTCTGACTTTATAAAACTCAGTAACTCGAAAATCTAAATGCACACAAACATACTCATGTAAATCATTTGTTTAATTAATGCAAAACAATTATTATTGTTAAATATAATTAAAACATTAATTATAACCTAATTAAAACTTGCAACTAGCTAGCATAGGCCTACCTTTATGATTTAATAGCCTTAAATTCCTACACGAGAAAAAAATATTGATGAGAGGAGGATCCCTTTCCACGTCTATATATAGTTTTTATTGTTGTATAGTCCCTTTCAAGAATTAATACAAAAATCTCTATTTTAAAGAATTATGTAAACCCTATAATTAATATTTTTGTTCTACACACAGACACACGTATTGGTGTGTGTGTGTCCGTTTTTGCATGGTGATATCAAACAACAATCCGACCAAAAGTGTAAATGCCAAATATGTTGGGGTCTTGCAACTCAAAAAGATTTTTGAATCCTAAAATTTCTACAATGTTTTTTGGTATTACAATTGTTTTGGAAAGGGGTGTAGGTCACTTTCTTGTATTATATCTATGCGTGGGTCAAAAACTCACAAAGTCTTGTTTGGTGTAGTTTAAATAATTGGTTAAAATTTAAGATTTTAATCAAATAGTTTATAAGATTCACAATTTTTATCAAATTTTCAATCATAGATTAAATCAGTTTTTATCAATTTTTATTAAATACGTGATTTTTATCTACACCAAACGGTGGCATGATTTTACCAAAAATCTTTATTTAGGAATAATCCGAGGTGTTTTACAAAATAGTAAAATGCTAGAGAAAAAAGGTTGAACTGAACAAAAGAGTTTCTTTTATATCATGCAACCCAAAGATAGGATTCATGAGATGATAAGAAGATCCATCTTGCTATTGTTGGGGCTCTTTTTGTTGTCAAAAAAACTTTGGGGGCAATGATACAAAATAGTGACCCGTTTAGCTTCATAGGCCTCGACTCGTGATTGAAGAAATAAATGTAACCCAACTCACCAACTTGGCCAAAGTGGTACCGGACACATTAAACAAATGGAGATAAGCGGTTTATAATTTGTTATTCAGTTTTTCAATCAAGTGTCACACTTTGTATAAAATTAAAAGTTTTTTATTTTATTTTTATTTTTTAGTCAAAATCAAGTAGGGGATCAACCCGTTTGACTCGCTTTAAATTAAAATTCTTTATTTATTAAATCATGCTACATGTAAAACATCCTTTGGCAACATCCTATTGAAATTATCACATTCTTCAATTTAAAAAAAATATTTTCTACATCACATGTTATGATTTTGACAACACATGATTGTTAATCATTGTTGTCGATCAATGTTGAACTTAAATTTATTTTTATTTTTTATGCTCATTTTCAACCATACTTTCTCACAATAAAATATTATGTACGTAAATTTAAATTTTTTTCATACTTTTTAATTACATATTCGCCAAAAAATTATTATTCAAAAGAATATTTTTTTAAAAAAATTCTCTTTATAATGGTCATCGAACAGAAACTAAATCAATAATACATCAACAACTATTATCCGTTTATTACCACAAAATCATGAAATTCAATATTATTCTTGCTAAAAAAATTAGTAACACTTTTATCTGAATACAATCGTTGTTTGATTTCGTTATTTGAGAATCACTATTCTCCTGTACTCATTTTTAATCATATATTCTCTAAAAAAAACTATTTTTCACGATTTTAAATTTGTTTTTTCTAAATTCAAAGAAATAGTAAAATATTCTTAATCACTAAATTTTGTCAACTACTTTAATTTTGGTACCCAGTTGGCCTAAATAAAAAGTTAAGAAAGCATTGGGCGTAGAGTGGGGGTGTGGGTGTCGGCATGAGATGGGACCATACCTCTCTAAACGTGTCCACTTCCTCATTTTGACAGCTCATTGCCACTTCATTTAATTCCTCTTTCCAATTTTACCCTTTCACCTCCTCGATTCTCGTGTCGCACGACTCTCCGCGTCACCCCCACCGGGTCAGTCAATAGGACGTACACGTCATCAGTCACGTGTGATTACACGTCATTACCTGCGTCACTTTTACATAAACAAAATAAAATGTCGCCACCCTCTTTTCATCCATTGGAATCTCTTTCAAATAAAAAATGACTTCGCTATATGTATATTAATTATTGTAATATGATACTCGTACATAATGTGGTGTCCATAACGATGTCCATTCACTCACATGAAAGAGGACCCACTTCGGATATATTATATTTTATTCGAAGTGGGCCCCCTCTATGTGATGTGATGGACACCATTATAGATATCGTATTATGTAAGTATAGTATCACCCAATCGTGAATGTAACATGTGATGTATAAACGGAATAATCCAAAAAATAATTACTTTTTTTTATTTTTTTCAGGAATCAGCTTCTGGGCTGGTTGGCTGGCTTTTTTTGAAATCTGAATGAAAGCAAACGTTGGAAAACTTATGTAAGCAATAACAGTAAAAGTGAAATACAAAAATAAGTAGGACCCGTTAATATTTGGACGGCTATACCACACTATTATTTTGCCACCCTATCATGTCAACTTGAATTTGATAAAAGTTATGTTTTGTTTAAAGGGATTAATCCGGTGCGACAGGCTCAATGACTGGGCCATTTTTCATGTGCTGTAATGGCATATTTTGATTGACAGACTTTTCTATTTTTTTCTTAATTGCCGATAAATTTTTGACAAGTGTTTATCCGTAAATATTTCTGTCATTCACCCTGTTTCTATAGTAGGGTTGTGTTTAAAGATACCGAAGTGGCCATCTCTTTAGAATTAAGCTAGCGGTGATATTAGACGTATATAATACGGTGTTTATAACAGTGTTCACCCTCTCACATGAAGGGCGACCCACTCGAATAAAATATAATATATCCGAAGCGAGTTTCCATGGAAGGGGGTTAACATCGTTATAGACACCGCATTATGTACAAGTAGCATATTCCTTAAGCTAGTTGTACAATAAATTTGTACAACTAATTTGACAATGTGTGAAATGAAAAAAATCTTTGATCATTGATTTGAAAATTAATTTTCTCTTTGAATTTATTTTTGTTGATATATTAGCGTATTCAGAAATATTTAGTATGCTAGATTGGTTACATGAAATTGTTAATATTTGGAAATATTCTAACTTTGTTAGGTATACTATTTACGTGTCCTGAATCGAGCCCCAATTTGATAAAAATTATAATTAAAAAGTCGTAAATCTCATAAAATGTGTGAATAACACGAATTGTTAATTTAAACTTAAAACTTTTATTAATTTTTTTAACTAAACCAAACGGGGGCAGAATGTAATTGAATAAAAGGTCGTCTATTATATTGTCTAATAATATAGAGTTTATAATTATAATTAAGGGGCTTCAATTTCTTGCACAGTTCTTACTAGCAAGGTTATAGATGTCCAAATAGGAAATGGGCCAGTCCAAACATAGACTAGTTTTTTCAATCCATAGACAGGCCCAATGGGCTTTTCAATAATTCCTTTGCTGCGGCTGTTCCCACTCTACTAGTATCAAATGTTTATAAAGCAGTTTCCCAGAACCAGTCTATTAACACACTACAGGTTCCTACCAGTTCAATACAATTCCTTGCTCGACCTCGTGATGTTGGGGGGCACAAATGATTGGACAGAACTAAACAATACAGCTTACCATACAGAACATTTACATTAAGTAAATCAATGACATTCACCAACACCGAATTACAACTCTAAAGTTCCGTTAAAAAGGATATTTCTCTGACAGGTAAGAAAATCTCAAGTGACTAGTTTCAAGAAAATGGTGGAAACACTATTTGTAGACTAGCTATTGCCATTACTATATCGCATTGGTAATGAAATGCATGTACAAGAATACATGATCAAATTCTAAATACCATAATACCTACAATTGTTTGTAGAAGAGAATGTAAGCCTGGTTGTGCAGCACCTTACTTTCACGAATAGGTGTAACAGAGGAATCGTCATAATGCAGCCACTTGCCACTTGGATGGTGTGCATCTGCAGTGTAGTGTCCCTTCGAAGGGTCCTGTCCATGATGAGTGATCGTTGCAACAAGTTCATATCTTCTACCCTGTACCAGTCAATTAAGCAGAAAAATTATTAGGAGGAACATTTATGGCTTGTTCATACCTTCTACCCACACATAAATAATAAACTAAGATCATTGGGCTTTGATTATTTAGTAATTGTTAGAAATTAATCATATCAACTTTGGTAATTGAAAATCAGTACTTCAGTAAATAATCTTTCATACTACTTTGATGGAGAATTATAATATCTCTATTTGATCAATACATGAATTATTTCTTGATCTTTCACCGGGTGAAACACAACTGAAATGTGATAAACTTCTATTTATAACAGCTTCTTTCAAAGTATAACAACGATTGCCTTCAGAGTAGCCAATACGGATATGGGACTTTCTGAATCTGTCAGTGGTTTTAACTCTATATGCTGACAGTAACTTTATACTTGAAAAAAGAATACAAGTTTTCTTTTTTCCCAAAAAGTTGGGGAACACCCCATCCAATTAATGAGAAGCAAATTAGGTAACAAGATAAAAAAGCTATTCTGAAAAATAGTTGTAGCATAGTAAATCACCTCAGAGGACGGAGAGACAAGCAATTCACGACCAAGAACAAGCTCCAACGGGAAATGCACAGGTTTGTGCAATTTGGTACTTCCTTGGCTTCCATAGCTAAAACGCATCAAGTGCAAAACCATTATCTCAGAAAGCTCCAGAATCTTAACAGACTTGCTAGCAGCAACCACCTCTGCCTGGGATCATTCAGACATAGGCAAATCATCTGAGTTGCATAATGCATTTTCATTATATAATTATTTCTTCACGTGAAAAAGAAAATAAATAAGATTTCCCTTTGAATCATAAGCATTATCACTGCAACTATGAAGGTCCATACAACGATTAATAACCAATGTGACTGATCCACCAATAATGACGTCACGTTTTGAAAATATCCCGACTAAAATAAGATTTGATCTAAAACAATTAATAAGGTTTAAAACACACGATTGCACAAATAAATCAAAAGAAAACCACGTCTTAAACTTATCTAAGCAAACATAAATGAATATGAACAGAAAAACCAAAAAAAAAGAAGAAGAAGAAGGGGGTAAATAGAAAAGAAAATGCACCTTCCCAGCTGCTGATGCTCGGTACCCTTCCAGTGTTTCTGGTGCTGAAAACAATCGAAGTGCATCTTCTATTGTACGCACAGGCTCGGGAAAAATATTAAGGTGGAGCAAAAGAAATGGCTGTATAGTAGCTGATGCTTTGCTACCTGCTTAAATACAATAAGGGAAATCATGATACGGTATATGCACACTGACACACGACTACATCCAGCAAGAGTCTCATTAGTGAAGGAGAAGAGAGGGGTAGTCAAGAGCCTTACCTGCCCTTTCATATTATTTTTAATAATTTAAAAGCAGGGAGGGCATCCAAGATGACTCTACTGAGTATAAATGGTTACCCCTAAAATATAGCATATCTGACTATATTACCCCAAATTGAATTTGCTAACAAGACATAGGGTGTGTTTGAGCAACATTATTTTGGAAGAATGTATTATGGAATAGTAGATTGATGGAGAATGTGTGGTTGAAAAAGAAGGAAAAGTTATTGATGTTATGGAAAATATTATTTTATTGAAGAATGTGTGGTTGAAAATGTTCTAATGAAAATAAAAATTTTAATGTGTACCAAACAGGGGCATAATTTCAGTCATTGCACTACCCTAAACTAATCTTTTTCCTTTTCACTTTCCCTTCAAGGAAGCCAAATTGATATAGCTTAAGCCTGTTGAAAGAATTATCAATAAACAAAGAAATTGAGAATGACTAATTCTCAGGGCAGTTCTCTACTAGATAATTCAGAAGGATATAAGATTGGAATTTCCTAGAAGACGGTTCCAGCTAGATGGTCAAAATAGCAAACCAACTATAAAGAATAAAGTCTATGAGAATACATTAAGATCAATAACAGGTGTATTGTGGGGAGACGATTATTAAGAAGATGCATGTATTAAAATTAAAAAATCGCTTTCTGATACGTGGAATTAGATGCTCCAAACCTTGACTAACCTCTTGCCTTCACGACACTTCTCAATTGACCCCCAAAAATTTCGCTTAACTTTGAAGGGATGAAAGTCTGTCTTCTTGTGATTGCAGTTTTGTTCCTTGGGCCAACCGTCTCCCAATCATCATTTCCACCCTCATCAGCAGAAGAAACCAAAGAGGTTGCTTTTCCTTTTCCTTCTGGAACTTGACCATCAAGTTTTAGCAATTCATCATGCATTTGATGCATTACAAAACTTAGGAACTCCTGAGCATCTTCTTGCCTGAAGGGTGTGCAAAGTCCCGAGAATTTAAAAAACAGTGAAGGTACCCAATCATATACTAACTACAATTGCACACTTGATGCATTTATATAAAATATACTTCCATTAAGTGGCAACTAAGTTGGAGAAAAGATGATGACTTAAATGCACAATAAAGATTAGCCAAAAATTGAGGAATTAGAAACATTGTTTTAATTTCAATTGAAGAGATATTTAACAGAACAAGCAAAAAACATAAAATGAGCTATTTCACTTGATTTTGTGTTAGTTGCACATATGCACACATGCCCATTTCTTTTTCATTTTGTCATTCTTGCCAAAAACTAATCTAAGATTCACAGGATTATCACCAACATCCTGCCAACCTTCTGTATACTCACAAGATTTGCCCCTAAGTTCCAAGATAAGAAAGAGAAAAATGGAAGGCTAAAATTTTTTTAAAAACAAACTACAGCCTAACTTTTGCTGGCTAAAATGTCATCATGTTCTATAAATTTTGGATCAGTCAGCTGATCCTACTTTATCCCATCAATCTCCACCTTTAATTATTCTTCGACCTTTTGTATTAAATATAATATTTTTGTTAGAGAAAAAACTGATTTACCCATATATAAATTAGTTCAATTTTAATGCTTTTACAACTAATGCATCTGAAGCAGATTTAGTAGGTTTGTATCTTCAGTTTTTCCTAAATTTGAAATAAGTTTAGAGGTATTTCATTTTGAAAAGATTTATCATGATGAATTTGACAAGTTCGTTTACGCCATTAGACTAGAAATTTTGAAAGTTCAGTGAAGGTTTGTGAACAAATTAAATATACTTTTAGGTTCTTCAAGTGACAATACAAATAAGCCTCTTAATTGCCAAAAGAAAAAAGTAGTTTTATGGGTACTTTTGAAAGTTGGTATGACGATGGATCTTTGCCCAAAATTAGGAATAGGGTAGTCTTTTCCTTTCTCAAATAAGTTTACTGCCAATCTAGGCCAGGGAGAAAAAGGTCAAACTTTGCAACTATGAATAATAACAACAAAGAACAGGCCAAAAAGAAATAGAGGCTGTATGCTTGACCTTGGCCTGCCAGACAGGATATCTGGAACATCTGGAGTGAAACTTTTCAGAATGCATTCAAACATGACAGGACGAAATGGCTGTCCAGTCTCCAGGATAGTTTTCTCATTCCTCTTGGAGCTTGAATCATGGTGCACGTCAAAGTGAGAGATAAATTCAACAAATGCACATAATGTTGGATATCCAATCTGAAAGGGGGAAACACAACATTCATGAGTAGACCTCCACAGTACTTAATTTTTGCAGTATGCAAATTAGATGTTGAAACTGTAGATCATCAGAAAGAAATCCACTACCTTTGGTATATTATGATTTCTTAGATCATGCAAAAGTTCAAGGAACGGAGAACAAGAGAGAAGAGCCTGGACAGTTGCATTGAGAAAGCATAGATTCCCCAGGTTGACTAAACCTCGAGGTAGAAAATTTTTAGCAATTGAATTTGGCCCATTTGATGCATGGGTAATACTTTTGTTTGAATCCACTATGTCAAAACCTTCTGTTGAATCATCCAAAACTACATCATCCAAGGAGGATGACAATTTAGTAGCTCTCTCACAACTGAGCTGCTGTATACTTTGCTGGTTTGAGTTGTTTGACAAATCACAAGAATTGTTCGAATTTAAACACGCAGGTTTTAGTTCTTTTGTAATATAACCCTCAACTGGACTTGTATCATTGGCGCACCCATTTTTCTGCAGAAAAGGAACTTCCAAGTGTGATGATTTTTCAGCATTTCTAGGGATCCTAAAAGTATTTTCTATTCGAGCTGGCCTTAACAGCTCATACCCTTTAGGGGAATAAATCTCAGTCAAACTAGTATTTGAAATGCCCACGGATCTTAAAGTTGCTGAATCCAAAGAGCCAAATGTGATTTCTGTATTATTCTGTGATGGCTCACATTGCAAGGATCTTAACTCGTCTTCCGTAAATGATCCAAAAATCAACACCTGATTATAAAGACAAAAAATTGGAAAAAAAAAAAAAAA
>CAIGRN010152115.1:0-12002 GCA_903798345.1 Fraxinus anomala
ATATCTCGCATGCTAAATAATAATGGTTAATAAATCACACTCCAGCATTGATATGGAGAGGCCTCGGTCTCCTGTAAATATCATTCTGTTGTGGACTAGCATAGCTTGTGTCCCACGCACTGAGAAGAGTCCTCGTCACTACCCTTTAACACATTTCGAGATCTTCTCTTTTATAGAACCACAGTCTTATTTTTTATATCAGCCCACAGCTGATGGAAGTCCTAAATATGTGTCTTGGAGACCCTAGTTATTAAAGCCAAACATGTTAGAATAATGGTTTTCATAGTTGCAGAAACATTCAGGCTAAGTGAGGTCCCCGACTTTTCTAGATTAATATTTTAGTTTAGATACCATTTCATCTACCAGTATGCGTGGCAGTTGACAAGGTTCTACTAACTGATTCTCGTGCTCAAATAAAAGTAATAGATTCATCAACCAAGAATATATGACTTTTCCTATTACCTCTGTTGATTTGGGCTGCCTCTCTTATTTTTGTATTGGGCCTTACTATGTTGTTTGGGCCACCGATTTGCTGTTTTATTTAATGGTGCAATCTTGACTTTATACTTGGCATATCTTGGACCGTTGGATGAAGTAATTTGGGGTTACTTTAATAACCCCATTCTCTTGACTCTTCGATGGATGATTTCTCCACATTCTAGGGTTTTCTCTTATTCTTCTCTCTCGAGCGTTTTCTCTCTATTTTCAGTTCTTGAGATCTTTTAGTTATGATCTTTGTAATATTTTAGTGATATTCTTGAGTGTATTGTGTATACACTAGTGTAGTGGAGTGAATACTTTTATATGAGAGTCTAAAGGAAAACTTAGTGAAGAAATCGTACATTTGTTGTACTGTACTTTGTGATTCTTAGTATATTCGAGATATATCTACGTAGTGGATGCTCAACGAGTGAGTAGGTTTTAAGCTAAACATCCGAGCCCAAAGGGGCGAAAATTCCTTTGTGCTCTTTTCATTTCTACAATTATTTTTATGGTTTCTTGGTTTGGTTGTGAAACTTTGATTCTGAGACCAACAACCTCCTCTAGAGCATTGCATGCACATCAATTGTTTGCCTGTCTCTGCCAAGTGAATCAAACCCGAGAGGGCTTAAGCACGAAGAAGGAATAGATAGGGTGAAAGAGGGCACCCTTGATGAAAACTACACTCTAGAATTACTCTTAATTTTTCTTTCCACTTACATGAATGGCAAAGTTGGGAGACACCCTTGTTTGGGTTCTATTAAAATTCTAATACATTTTTTTCCCTTCTTTTCTACCACACATTTTCCAATAAAATAATATTACACATAATTCTTTTTTAATCATACATTCTTCAAAAAATATATATTCAAAAATACATTTTTCCCAAAACTTGATTTTAATGGATCCAGAAAAGGGCATAGTTCAATATCATCTAGAGATAATCGGACATCTAGTCAAGAGAATGAACATTAAGATCACACACATTTGGAGGGAGGCAAATGCAGCAGCAATGTCAAATGGACTATTACAAATTTTAAAAAAAAAAGCTTTAGAAATGTCAAAAATCAGAAAAATTGTCCTAATGTTAGCTCATGAGCAATATAGAAATATCATCCATTACATAATTAGTGAATTCAAACACAGTATTGTTAGTATCTTTACACATGAGATACACAAAACTAAAGTGCACAAGTTCTATAAAAGATAGAATATGGCTCAATGTCCATCTCTTTGATTGTCCGATTCTCTATCGCTAACCTGGAAAAAAACATGAACACTCATAGCATAATGTCATATATATTATGTATGACAAGACACTAATGTTTTTGAAGTTATACCTGTCCTCGAACACCAGGGCTTACTGGGGATCCACTTCGAGCTAACTGAGATTGCAGAAAATCAATTTGAGAGTTCATAATAGTGAGCTGATCTTCAAATGATTTCATTCGTTGCGAGTACATTTCTTTGCATTCTTTCATGCACTCTTCTTTTATCTTTTTGACCATGCTTTCCTCATGATTTGCATCAACTACACGAGGATCGTCATCCCTCGACAACATTTTCACTGCAGTTTCGTTTCCATTCAAGAGTCCTTGCTGAATGTAAATCAAAATGAAAATTAAATAAACTTCTACTCAATCAACGAATGTATCTAGTGGTTCTAACACTCTTTAGATACACAGTTTAACACGTATGGAACTAATAAATTATTTATATCTATGTATTTCAACAATTTGTTCAATAATCACCTTGTAAATGGCACCAAAGCCACCTTGCCTCTTATCGTTCAAGTATTCAACAGTAATAATCTCGTCGTCCGCTTGACCAACTATTCAACAAAAAAAAAATTAGGAAATTTTTAGTTGAAACAAAACTTGTGTACTTAAAAGTAAAACCAAACTTACTTCCAAGTTTCTCACTTCGTTTATGGTTTTGTTTCATTCTTAGGAAGATCAGAATGGAAAGAGCTAGTATTAGACATAAAACAATTGGAATGGTAATAATGAGGACTGTTCGAGTCGTATTGTCTTCCTTCCCTGCAAAATCCAAAATAAATCATGTTTATACCATTTTTAAGTTCATTGATAAAAATCTCTTTGTGATATGACAAATTAAAGCAAAGAATGTAGAGTTCCAAAATGTTCACTTATTCTTGAAAATAAATGGGATGATTTCATTGAATGGTCCTCAACTAAAGATACTGATTAAAGCCCCCGGCAGCAACGAGTAGCTAGTCAATATTCAGGGGGCAAAATCCGACTAATTGATAGGTAAAAGACACATGATTTGAACGTCTTACTTTTCGAGGAATAAAATAGATAAGCATTTAATTATATACAAAAATAAAAAAATAAATAAAAAATTCAATTAGTGTTCCCCATCACCCCAAATCCCCTGTACCTCTTTTTTTTTTTTTTTTAAATAGTTATGATCGCCTTCTTAACCCAATACTTACCCGGCGGCGCTTGTACTGGTTGTGTAGGTACAGGCTCGAGTATTCTAACCATAGTCTCGTTGTAGAATGGATCGGTTTCAAAACGAAGATAGCAACTAGGCCTAAGGATTCTAACTCCTCTTGCCCCACTGCAACAATCTTGAATAATTAGTGCAGACTGTTTTAAACAAGCACCACAATCCTCTGGGCTTATATCAGGTGTGCACTGCTCAAATGCATAAATTGTACGAAAATCTGGGTAAGCTCGATTGGCTGCACCAAATTTCTTAGGTGAGCTACCATAAGCGGCCAGGTTACGAAGACCATCCAACAATATGTTGAGCTCCTTGTAAAATTTGTCTTGATTCGGGACACTTTCCATACTATGACCCGCCTTATATGGGAAATATGCAAGAGTCCCAAGTATGGACTCGTTGGAGTATCGTATCATGCCAAATTCGTGCCATAAAATTGCTTCCTTTTGATAAGGACAGAATTTAAGGATCATGGCTGTAGCATTTTCGATGTAGTCACGACATTGATAAGGCTGAAGATCTGCTCTACAGAGCGCAATAGCATTGACTCTATTGGGATTTTCTCCCAAGGAGGCGTTGTGGAATCCATTGGTGTCAATATTAGACGATGCCGAGGAAAGGAGGGTATCAAGGTTCATCTTGTATGTGCTATTATTCGTGTAATTACCATTGTTTAGACATTCGTAATGGAAAAAAATTGGAGTTGGGAACTGGGATTTGACGAGAAAAACAAAGTTTGCAATGCTGAGAAAAATGAAAGGGAAAGGCCATTTCCAAGAACTCATTACAACAGTGTATATCTCTAATATGGAGACTTGAGAGAATGCAGTACTGCTAATGCTATAGTATGAATAGATATACAAACTTGAGTTAATTTCAAGACTACTTTATTGACAATAAATTATGTTTTGTTATCATGAAAATAACGAAATTCTGGGTTAAAAACTCTATTAGTCACCAAACTTTCAAAATGTGTCAGTTTAGTCACCAAACTTGTACATTTGTTTCATTTCGCTCACTTATTAATGTCTTTGGCCTGGATTAGTGTCAATCCACAATGTCTTTAACAATTGCAAATCTCCACATAAAGGCATATTATGACGTTAATGGCATTAAAATCTAGAGATTGCTCCATATTGCCCTAACTCGATTTCTCGTATTTGTGTGACAAACATTACGCTTAAATTTGAAAAGATGAAACAAGTAGATTTTTTAGCATTTTAATGCCCTCTTGTCAGTTCTTTTTGTCACACTTCAGTAAATCTGTTAAATCAATGAACTGTAGATGATCCTCCATGCAACAAAAAAGTTAGGTGACTGAACTGTCAAAATATGATCACCAATTGAGTTCTCAACGCATGAAATATCAAACCAACTATTGTTTACCAGGATTGACATTTTTTGCATTAAAATTTCAAAATTCATCTAGAGGGGGGTCCATAACGACAATAATGAGAAGATGACTAATCCATAATTAATTAAGGAGTTGCGCGGAAGTCATATACTTCCCTATCATTGACCATTTCAACAAGATTTTTCTTCTCTGAAAATGGTTTATTTTGCTTTATTTTATTTTATTTTTTATGTTATTTTATTTCAAACAAGAAGGCTAGTGGAGAATGACTTAGATGGAGTAATTGTGTCGAATACAATAAATTATTCTAGTCGGAAAATGATTTGAACCAAAACTCTTGGATCAGTACATAATTCTAGCCAATATTATTTAATTCAACGTAACAAATATGCTAATATCAACTTATATTTTGATGATACCAATATTGATGATAGTGACAATATTGATTTTAGTGCTTGATACGTGATTATCCACATATAATAAAGAACCTAGAAAAAGTATCTTTAGGTGGTCATTATCTTTTGAGAATAAGAAACAAGTAAATTCTTTTATTACCTTGAAAATGACGGTCTAACCTTTCATTTTGCTTGATTGGCTAGGACTCGGAAAATCATGATTTTGTGCAAATAAGATTGTCGTTACCGTTATGATTGAGATGGGCATTAGGACAAGTTACGCAATTGAAATTATGCATTAGTAATGTGATTTTAAACATTAGTTAATTCTCAATCTATGACCATTGAACAAGATTTTTCTTCTCTGAACATTAAGACCCACAAATTTGTCTGCTAAGTTAATGTTATTCAACACCTTCCTAATTATCGACAAATAGCAATGGGTTTGTCCATCACGATAGGGTTTGGAGATATTTGAGGTGGGTAATTGACCGAACTTTTCAAACAAATACCTCTCTGACTGCCCATCACGAGAAGGTTAGCTAGACACATTATATATTATTAAAGACGGGGACTCGCACCCAATTTTTTATTAAATGAACGCCGAAGACTTGTGTTGGTTTTGTAAAGTGGTATGAATGTAGAAAATGATTAAAATGACTTATCTCGCATCATTTGAACCAAGTTAAACAAATCATCGGAGGAAGCCCGGATAGTTAAAGTGCCTCCAAATGTAGTCTTTATATTCTTTGCTACTAAGTTTAACTCGCGGTTAGATTTGAGTTCACTGATTCCATTATGGCAATTCTACTACATCTTTCGGAACAAATAAATGTTCTATCCTAGACCCAGTTCGGCCCTAGGAGGCAAATTTGTTTTAATGAGATCACGTAATATGTCACTTTTATGTGTGCTCTAATATCTTAACTGCAACAACTTGAAAATATGATGTTTCTTGAATATAGAACATAACGGCTCTCTACGATGAGAGGTAACTAGGTGAGCGTTGACATGCGTCACATTCAAAATACATATAATTGTTTTAAAAACTTAATTTTGATAAATATAAAAATACTTTTCACCTACGCTTCTGATATCCAAGGGAAAAAGAATTAACTTCGCCCTATGAACAAGTTGAACCATTATTTCTTTTAAGCCGAGTGAAATGCGGAAAATGATAAAAGAAGAAAAATTATGAATGGATTGTAACATCAACGTATCATAAGAATTATGAGATCACCTCAAAAGATAATAACTGCATATACATTTATTATATTATGGGGTCATGGTTCCCAATTGAACATGAGTTTTTCCATCTCTTTGCATCCTCATCAACAGTGAAGAATTGTAAGGAAATACACAACATAGAATATATATATATAACCCTCTGTGTGTGTGTGTGAAAAAGGGTTTGGCAAAATTACGATCTGATATAGTTTTAGATTGATAATCCCTTTTCAATTTTCATCAAAAAATATCATTAATTTTTACAATAAATTTGATATTTTTTGACATGACATCCATGTAACCATTAACTCTTACATCATCTTTTTCAAATCACTGTCAGAGTTTTGACACACATGAATGTCATCATTTATACGTCTAGATTTATTCTTAATTTTATCTAGAAAGGTTAATTTAGTGGAACGGTCCTACCCATAAAATTTCCCATTCAAACTGCGACACTTCCCACTCTCTTGCCTTCAACCCCAGCTCTTGCTCCCCATAATCTGAAAACCCTGTTAGCACTTTTCTCTGAATCGGATTAAAGTCCAGCGATTTTCCATCAACCCAACTTTCCATGGCATTTCGCATTACAAAATTATCCACCCTTCTATCCTCTGCCTCTATTTTCACCAACCGTACTACTGAAAATTTCTTTATTATGTTCACAACAGAATCCATGTCGAAAAGTCGAGCTCACCAGTCACCACCAATTCCCAATGGACCAAACCAGTCTTAACGGTAAGAATCTTGAATTAAGTCCACTGAGTTATTTTCGTGCTCATAAACTATCTGTGGAAATGCCGCGTAGATGTGTTACTGTTACCAAGTGAAACGGGAGAAGCCTATGAAATTCTTTCTAGGCGTAAAATGTCTAGACTTTATACTTATGCTGTCATGTTTCATCACCTTTGAGTTTGATCACCTCAAAAGATAATAACTGCATATACATTTATTATATTATGGGGTCATGGTTCCCAATTGAACATGAGTTTTTTCATCTCTTTGCATCCTCATCAACAGTGAAGAATTGTAAGGAAATACACAACATAGAATATATATATATAACCCTCTGTGTGTGTGTGTGTGAAAAAGGGTTTGGCAAAATTACGATCTGATATAGTTTTAGATTGATAATCCCTTTTCAATTTTCATCAAAAAATATCATTAATTTTTACAATAAATTTGATATTTTTTGACATGACATCCATGTAACCATTAACTCTTACATCATCTTTTTCAAATCACTGTCAGAGTTTTGACACACATGAATGTCATCATTTATACGTCTAGATTTATTCTTAATTTTATCTAGAAAGGTTAATTTAGTGGAACGGTCCTACCCATAAAATTTCCCATTCAAACTGCGACACTTCCCACTCTCTTGCCTTCAACCCCAGCTCTTGCTCCCCATAATCTGAAAACCCTGTTAGCACTTTTCTCTGAATCGGATTAAAGTCCAGCGATTTTCCATCAACCCAACTTTCCATGGCATTTCGCATTACAAAATTATCCACCCTTCTATCCTCTGCCTCTATTTTCACCAACCGTACTACTGAAAATTTCTTTATTATGTTCACAACAGAATCCATGTCGAAAAGTCGAGCTCACCAGTCACCACCAATTCCCAACGGACCAAACCAGTCTTAACGGTAAGAATCTTGAATTAAGTCCACTGAGTTATTTTCGTGCTCATAAACTATCTGTGGAAATGCCGCGTAGATGTGTTACTGTTACCAAGTGAAACGGGAGAAGCCTATGAAATTCTTTCTAGGCGTAAAATGTCTAGACTTTATACTTATGCTGTCATGTTTCATCACCTTTGAGTTTGATTTTACATATCCATGTATCAGCAACCTTATATTGTTGAACATCTATTCTTAGTTTGGTTCTGTATATAGTCATGATTGGTTAATGAGAGTTTTAACAGATGTGATGGTGTATCTATTGAAGTGTAATATCAGTTAAATTTTAATTATGTGCCTTGGTTTGAGTTCTTTTAGTTTGATTCCTATTCAGATTACTGATTGACATTAAATGTATGCTTCAAATTCAAGATAGAGCGGATGATTCTAAGACAGTAAGACGGATGATCAAGAATTTCAGAAATGACGCAATGGAGGTGGCATGTTTCATGAGTTGTCTTGCGTGGATCCAACTGCTTTTGTAAAAATTGGTGCATTGGTTCATCCAAAATGTGTTGTTGCAGCAATTGCTTACATTGGATCAGGAACCATTGTTGGACCTACCGTTACAGTTGGCCAATCAACAAGAATAGAGTAATTCATTTATACTTCTTTATTAATGTTAAACATTTTGGTTAATATTACATCTTATGTGTCATATATTGTTGTCCCATGTGCATACCACCGATATTGCAAATGATGGACCTTGCATTATCTCTTCCTCGCAGTTTTTGGGATAAACAAGGGCACACGGTGAAGAAGCCTCAAGTTAGTTACAGTGGACAGATTTCCTGATCAATTATCATTTTAATTTTTTTAATAGAACTTTTGATTCTTCTTCATGCATATCAACTATCAACAAGTTGGATTTTATGTGCTGTGTCTTGTCTTTCAAGCACCAAGAAAGGAGAGAACTTGTGTTCATATGAGTTCTCAGAGATCTCCAGTTAGTTTGATTACTAATAAAACTAGACAATTGCTTCAACTGCACATTTCTCTATCTTTCTTGCTACATGAACATTACTTAAATCTATCTTCAACACACCCTCTCACCCTCTCATGTATAGGTGGGATTCATTTTTTCCCATTAAATCCTTAGACATGCATGATTTTTAATAAATAGGTGGCGTGGCGGCAACACTCGAACTTAGGATCTTTGGGTGCTTTGATATAATGTTGAACCAATTAATCTAAAAGTTTTAGTTGTCAGAAAATGCCATATGTATATTACTTTAATCTCATCTTCAACACTTTCTTCTTCTATTCCCCTTCTTTTTGTGTGTTGTGCTCTTTCTCTTTACTTTTGCATTGGGTTTGAAATGGTTAGTGGAATTATTGTGTTCTTTCTCTGTTATGCTCTCCTTATTTTGGGTACATCATATTTCTGCTTCATCATTCAAGCAATTTTATACTTATTCTTCAAACTGTATAACCTTTTCCTTTTCTATTTGCAGAACTCGGAAGTAATGATAGGCAACCATGTAGAAATAGGTACAAATACATGCATTGACCAAACGGCTATTATCGCTTTCTTATTTTCTCAAAATATGACAGTATATGCTACCGCTTATCATTTTGGGTCATAAAGCTGGCGTGATACTATAATCGGGGATTTACTCGGAGATCAATAATTTAGTTCAGGTGTGATTTCATTTGCTAGCCGGTTTTTAACTCATTCATGGGTTTAAGGCTTTTGATGTACTTCACTTTGTAGATAGGTCGCAATGTTGTGATTGGGATTGTTTGCAGACAAATTGGAATTGCTGGTTCAGTAACATACATTACTCATTTCTATTTCCCAAATTTCTCATTAAGTTTTGTAGGTATCTGATTTAACTTCATGTTGAAGTTTGATTAGCTATAACTATCTGAAACTTGGAATTCTTTTTCACCGTGTCTTTAATTTACACAATAGGAAACTGTCACTTTAGGTGGAAGAGTTGCAAACCGAGATCATGTCTGCATTGCATCAAAGGTATTATACAATTGTGGGTGTGTCCTGCACATAAGACTACTTTCATAACTTCCTCTTAGCTCTCACATTTTTAAAATTCTACATGCTCCATCAATTTTGATTACAGTGTTTGAGATTTTTCAATTGAATCATATCATACTCGATAGGTATTCATTTTGATATAGCCAAGTAATCATTTTCTTTAGAGTATGTTTTATAGAGAATTGTATTATCTTTTTATTGGTTCACATGGATTCACAAAAATTGTGACTGAGCTGCACTCGATTAAATGTGAAAAAGAGTAAATTCAGCAGTTAAAGATGCTCGCAGTTCATATATATGCCAAATGCCAACTTTTGTTCATCCTAACCCAAATTATTGTATATATTATGCTCAGAGATGATCATAAATTTATTTATTTTTTTCTTTGCATACGCATACATAGGCTGCAATTTGAGTCCAATATCATAATGTTGATAACCAACAAACTTCATGGCAATGGTGCTGCAGGTTAGATTAGCAGCTAATAGCTGTGTCACCAAGAATATCAACGAATCTGGGGTTTATGGCGGCTTCCTGCTGTAAGAATTTCTTTACATGTTATTCATATCCTTTGACATATTAGTTATGAGTATCAGCAAAAAAATGTTCTTTTCAATTATTCCCTTAAAATTATTCGAGTATGCACTTCAGAAGTTCCTAATGCTGTCACCACAGATTCTGATAAGTGAATGGCGAATGCAAGTTACTATTCACGCTGGACGACCAAGTAAGGAACTACATGTGAAATATAGAAAATTTATCTGCATATTAGCTTGTAAAATCTAAGGACCTACCGGAAAAATACTGCTCGGAACAACTTTCTTATTGTCTGTGTCCTGTATGTTATTTTCCTTGTCCAATTGTCAATTAATGCCATATCATTATTTATGGGTAAATAGTTATGATAATAACATTACTCTTTATTTATTTCTTAACATCAAATTTGATGAGAATTGTTGGTTGAGACTAATCATGCCTTTATTTTGTAAGGATAAGAATCAACTTGTTCTTGCAAGTTGAATACTGAAATTTCAATTTTTCTTTTATGTAAATTGTGCATGTGTAGACTTCAGGTGAAAAATAAATGCTTTCTGCAAGTGAGCAAATATATTGAAGACAATTTCGACAAATAAATGTATATTACGATATTTCGTTCCACTTTAATTTTTCAAGCATGAGATAACAAACTTAATTTTTTTTTTATTTTCTAACGAACAATACAAACTATTTGACAAATGACTCAATAACTAAATTAAGGTATCAAGGTCTCGAGCCATAGCAAATGAACCAATCCCAGAAAACCCCAAATCAATGATAAACAACCAAGAAATAAAGAACATTTGATTAATTTGAACACGTCTAAATATTCTCCACGTCGTTAGGTAGAAAACTACATGAAATAAACTTGACACTTCACATCTTTATAATTAGCCAATATCGACCCATCTACACCAACCGCAACTGGGCATGTAGCACGTATCCTATGGCGCTTACTTTCCCATGTCGAAATTTTAAATCGAATGGAGGAAGATAATTCAATGCTGAAAACTACCGCTCCTCTTGACCTGTCAGCCACAAACTGCTGCCACCGGTCGGCTGTCACTTTCAAGGAGTCACCGCCAAGTATACCGGCCAGAATCTTTGTGTTCTTTGGCTCTTGATAGAATGGAAGTGCCAGTGTTTCCCCACCTATACTTTGATCCTGGTAGTTTACTGTCATCTGAATTGTATCGTAATAAAACCCAACATTCTGGTTCGAATTACGGGCTGTTAAGTTGAAGATTATCTGAGCATTTGCAAACCCGTTTTCTTGTCCTAAACCCGGGATTGAAAATTCTCGTACGTGAATTCGAGGCCGATGGGGACGCAAACTTAGCCATAAAACGAATGTGATAATGCCTACAAGAAATAGAAGGGCTAAAAATATGGCACAAATTAGCTTGGAAACTCTGGTGCTTAGACTTTCTTTCACCCTGTGGGCATAGTAACGCGCAGTGTGGTGTCGCTTCATGGGGCGGTTTCCGGGGGTGGATTGAATGGGTATTTCATTCTGGTATCTCATTTTTACTCTTTCTGGCTGCTAGTTTGAGGTAAAACTGTTTATGGTGTTGGTAAACAGAGCTCATTTTGGAGAGAAGCTATATTTATGTAGCCATTAATAAGTTACTGCTCGAATGTTTTGAGTCTTTTGCAAGTTGAAAGAAAAGAATAATTTGTTCATGTGCAGAAAAGTAGAATAGGAATGAAGATTGATAAATGTTACATTACTTGACATTCAAGAAAAGAAATGGTTATATATGACAAAGGTATATGATGCTAGTTAACTTGTACAATAGGTATAGAATAGAATCCCTACGTTTTATAGCATGTATTATGATAAGTATAGATTTTATACT
>CAIGRN010152128.1:0-31115 GCA_903798345.1 Fraxinus anomala
ATATTTAACCTAGGTTTTTTTTTTTCTTCTTTTTTTAAGGCTTTCATCTAGGTTAAGAGAGTAAAGGGTTCAATTTCGTGAGAAATTGATGAGAAATATAATTTTAAAAAAAGGGATTATGTTAGAATTCATTTTTAAGAATCTTCACTAATGCTAGCCATATGAAAATCTTGTGATTTTCCGAAAAAGAAAATATACACAAAACACAATTGGCTAGCCATATGAAAATCTTGTGATTTTCCGAAAAATATCAATAATCCCAACAAAATAACAAGAACCATTCAGAATCGTTCAAATTTTATCTTCCTCTCTATTGAGATATTTTCTCACAGATATTTTCAATCCTCTTACCACTTTTTCTTCATATATAATAATGTCATCAACAAACCATCACTCAACACTCTCTAGTTCATCCCTTTTATACTCTTAACAACCCTGCAAATTTCTAGTTCATTTCAATGGCAACAATGGCCACAACCCTTACCTCTTCACTCTCCAAATCATCATTTTTGGATAACAAGTCATCGTTCCATGGCTCACCTTTGTCCAACCGGGTTCAATCCATTAAATCGAGTCAACAAAACTTTTCAATCTCCATGTCCGCATCAACCCCTTACAATCTTGACAACTTCAAATTCCAACCTATTAAGGAATCCATTGTTTCACGAGAAATGACCAGAAGATACATGATGGATATGATCACCCACGCTGATACAGATGTTGTTGTTGTGGGCGCTGGCTCTGCTGGGCTCTCCTGCGCATATGAGCTCAGCAAAAATCCTAACATCCAAATTGCCATTATCGAACAATCCGTCAGCCCTGGAGGTGGCGCTTGGCTCGGGGGGCAGCTGTTCTCCGCCATGGTTGTGCGTAAACCGGCACACAAATTCTTGGATGAGCTCGAGATTGAGTACGATGAACAAGATGACTATGTTGTCATCAAACACGCGGCCTTGTTCACCTCGACTATCATGAGCAAACTCTTGGCCAGGCCTAATGTGAAGCTGTTCAATGCCGTGGCGGCCGAGGATTTGATAGTGAAGGGTGGAAGAGTCTGTGGGGTTGTCACCAACTGGGCTTTGGTTTCGATGAACCATGACACACAATCTTGCATGGATCCTAATGTGATGGAGGCTAAAGTGGTGGTTAGTTCTTGTGGCCACGACGGACCTTTTGGGGCCACCGGTGTTAAGAGGCTGAAGAGCATCGGAATGATTGACAGCGTGCCCGGGATGAAGGCCCTTGATATGAATACTGCCGAGGATGCCATTGTTAGGCACACTAGAGAGGTCGTGCCTGGTATGATTGTCACCGGCATGGAAGTTGCAGAGATCGATGGGGCTCCAAGAATGGTACTTTCCTTTTAATTTACTATAATTATTTGACATATATTCCTTTTTTAATTACACCAAATTTTCGAAGCATTACAGAAAAAGATGATCTTGAATATATACTAATTTCACCATGATTTTTCAGGGTCCAACTTTTGGGGCAATGATGATTTCAGGGCAAAAGGCAGCCCATTTGGCCTTGAGGGCATTGGGACAGCCAAATGCATTGGATGATTCTTATACAGAGTTGCAAAGCACTCAATCAGAGTTGATTCTTGCTTCTGTCGAGTCTGAAGAAATTGTGGATGCATAATTTCAACAAAATGGTACATATTTATGCATATGAATGCGTTTTCGAAGCTTTCGATCAAGAATGAAGAGAGAGTAATAGAATGATCATATCAATGTGGATATCAATTTGGGACGGTGCCTCAGTTTTGATTGAAGTGCTATCTTCTTTAGTTTTATTTTTTAAATTTGGCGTGTCTTTTGGACTCACTATTATGAAAATCTTGGTCTTAATTTCTTGGTATTATCAGTACATTTAAAACGATGTTCATATTTCCTCTATTAGTTTGAATCGAGTTTGAAAGAGCTTTTTGAGTTAATAATTTGATTGGTTTAGCTAAATTTGAATCAAATTAAAAAATTTGGGTAAACTGCACCTGGTTCTGAGGAGATTTCTAGCACTTGGAATTTCAAATCTTTCAAAAGAAATTTGGGGAGGATTTACGTGCTTTCAACCAATTTTGATGCTGCAATTCAAAGTAAGAGCTTTATAAATTATAAGTAAATTCACATTCTGCCAAATATAAGATTCGGAAAAGCTGTTTGTACAAGGTGTTTGCACACCTTGAGTTACATAGGAATGTGTGGCAGGATTTTAGTGGCTAGATTAATTGTATTTTTTTGTGAAAGATGGTGCGAGATCTTGTCAATTGTAAATTATGTAAACAAAGTGATAAACGAGGGTGTACATCTAGAGCTAGGCACAAGGGATTTCTGCTTTAACTACTGGTCCTTTCGCCTCTTCTCATACGACTAATTTACCTTCTTTCCTTTCCAATGGTGCCTGTGACCCAAACCTGATTGCTTCGACTTATTGAAAATAACGTAAGACTCGAACGTGAATGAATACTATACATATCGAGTTTTAATTTAATTCGTCCTATATTTTTTTTTAAAATTGAAAAATATAAGTCATAATTAAGATTCTAAAAGACATGACAAGGCGTACGTGTTAGCCATCAACCTTATAAGCCTAGACGTAATAAGACATATTTTTATATTTTGAAATATTATTTTAATTATAGAAACTTCATGCATATTTTTCTAGTTTCCAACAAATACATAATTCTTAAAAATAGCCCAAATCAATAATATTTTGTTCTTGGGCAAGGAAAATTATACTCGTGGGCTAGGTATGAACTTGAATGGATTTTTATGGGATTATTTCTTTTTTTAAGTTTTAGCAATTGTTATTCTAAAAAAAGTTTTAACAATTATTCAAATTAAGAAAATATATCTTTGCCAAACAGAAAGGTGTGCGTCCGGACATCTACGTTGTACAGATACACGTAAAACATGTCGACACGTTATTATAAGAACATAAGAAAAGTACATATAATTATATCATGAAGTGTTCGAAAAGTATTAATGATGTGCACATATTTATCGATCACAATAACACATCACCAATAAAAATATTCTTTCGTCATATTCAGTGTACTCCATATTTAGACCTGCCTAGATGAGCCTTTTTGAACATAGGACATAACTCTTATTAAAAAAAAAAAAAAGGAGGTTGTAACTGCAATTTCCTATTAAAAAAAAATAGAGAAGGAAAAGAAAGGAAACCTCTATTGGATCTCACCGAGCCACCAACCAATAGAAGGGTATTTTTCATAGTTATTTAACCTGACTCGATAGTCAAGTCGAAAAAATCATCGGGTCACCGGGTCAGTGGTTCAATCGGTGGGTTGGTTGTTCAACCGTCGAATCATTGTTAAACCAAATTTTATTAAAATATATTTTTGAAACAAAGAGGAAAACATTTTGCTAAATCTAAATGTATATATTTCTCACACATTATATTACAAAGGTTCCCAGTGAAATTCCATGCTTGAAGCCCAGGTTCGATTCATTGACATTACAAACTGAAAATAATATTTTACACTTCACTTGGTAACCATCTGGTTCCATGTGAATAGGTTCCGATTTCCTCTTACACCAGTCTGATTCAGACGATTATTGAGTAGTCTAATCGGTTCTTTACCGGTTCCCTTATTTGCTTGACCAATTAGTGCATTCGGATCGGACCGCTATTCGATTTGACAGTTCCCGGTCCAATCCAATTTTAATAAGGGGAATTTGGCCATTTAGCCTGGTTGGATGATATATTGGGTGAAATGCCCTTGACCAACGATAAAAACAAGAAAAAAAAGTAAAATATTTTAGTTGGTAAAATGACAAAATTCTCCTTTGATTATTAATTCATTAACCCCCAATTTTCTTCACTTTGTCTTGTTAGTTCTCCTCCAAATTCACGATAAAACTTTAGTTTCTATTTTTTTTAAAATAATATCTTCTTCCCCTTTTCATCGTCTTCAATTTTACGTCCTCAAAATTACAATCGCTCATTTTCTTCTTTTCTGTCATTGTTCTTGCTACCCTAAAATCATGTTCTTTACTATATTATTTACTTCTTTTGGATTTATTTATTTATTTTTTTTTTTGAGCATTTGAATGATAGTTTGATTAGCATATCATTTATATTGAAAAATCACATTTACATTTGAAGAAAGAAGAAAAACACTCTTAGAAATCTCATGTAAATTATACTTTTATTATGAATATAGTATTAAATAATATTTAGTTGGTGTTGTTTCGTATTTAAGAAAGAAGAAAGGTACTCTTAAAAATCTCATATTGATTGTACTTTTATTATGAATATAGTCTTAAATATTCTTTAGTTGGTGTTGTTTCGTATTTAGTGTTTTTTGTGTTGTCTTCAACCATTGGATGATAATGGCACTCCAACTGCTATCTAAAATATAGAACACCACTCTAGCCGTTTTCTAGTTGCATAAAACGGCACTACAATCATTGTCTGCTATAGTTTAATTTTTTGAACGAAATAACCTCTAATAATGGACTCATTAACGTATATAACATGGAAAGATTGGCTAGTCACAAAGAACGATTGAAATTGCATAACTTTTGTACGTGTCACACGTGTCGATTAAATTAATAAGCATATCTCTCAACTTTTGTACGTGTCATGTATATTACAATATAAATAAGTTCCACTTACTACTTCTCGAGGCAAAAATGAGTTGTAACTGCTTATACTCTTGTTTATACGTGTAATTGCACGTGTCATTTTCATGTCTAATAACGACACTTGTGTCATTTCGAAAATTTCATCTATATCTGATTTTTTTTTCTCAACAAAACAACCTTTGATAATGGACTCTATGAGTTCCACTTATTGGTTCTCGAGGTACTGATAAGACGTGGCTGCTTATTAACATAATCGGCACATATAAGTATGATGAATTGTGCTTTCACCATTTTGATAATATAAAAGATATATCATTTCAGCCGTTATTTGTGACATGTCAATCTTTCTGTATTATATACGTTATGGAGTCTATTATTAGGGATCATTTCATTGAAAAAATAAAACTACAGGAGATAGCGACTGCAATGTCGTTTTACGAAATAGATAACAACTCGAGTGACGTTCTACATTTCAAATAATTGTTGAAGTGTCATTATTATTCAATAGATTCATACAATACAAAAAATCACACTAAATACAAAAACAACTAAATATTATTTAATAATGTATTCAATAATAAAAGTACAATCGACATGAAATTTTTTAGATAATATTTTTCTTCAAATGAAAAAGAGATTTTTAAATGTAGATAATATGCTTATCAAACTTTGGTTCAAATGCTCAAAAGATACTCAAAATATGTGAAGAATATAATAAATAACATGATTTTAGAATAGTAAGCATGATAGTTGAAGAGAAGAAAATGGGTAATTGTGATTTGGGGACTTAAAATTGAATTGTGGAATTAATTGGATTGATAAGGGTGTTAAGGTATTTTTCCATGGGGGATATCTATGATATTTGACATTTTTTGTTTATTGTATTTTATAATTGGAGGTTTATTTAACCAAATGCATTGTTCGATTAGCTATTTAACCAATTCTCCCTCTTAATAACTACTAGTCACGATTAAATGTGCGTTGCACGTTATTTTGAAATATTCTATAAACACTGTAAAAATAATATTTGAAAATCAGTGAATAAATTATTCAAGTTCATGAACACGTATTTATTTTCAAGAATATTCATTTTATCATAAATTATTATTTAATCTATGATATAACGCCATTTGTCTAAATGCGTATTAATTATTTTTTTCTATATTCATTGATTCAAATTAATTAAATTTCATGTTGGTTCATGTACACCCCTTTGTTTAAATGTATATAAATTACTATTTTTCTATATCTATTAATTTAAATTAATTTAATTTCATGTTGGTTCACTTACATCCCATTTGCTTAAATGTATATATATTATTCTTTTTCTATATTCATTGATTAAAATTAATTAAATTCTATGTTCATGAATCAATTTGATTGTTCTCGTACAATTTAATTATTGATTTGCGTGCATGTTTAATAATTAATATTCAATTAAATATATGTTGAAAAACGAAAAATAGGTTATTATTGAAATAATTAAATTGTAGTAGGATTAAAATCGCCCAAAAAATGATTCTCACTTGATATGATATTTACCCCTTGTTTGTTTACAATTATTCTAAAAAATTATTTGTTTCAGTAAGATTCTCCATCACATATTCACCCAATGAAACATTCTACACACAAATCAATAAAATTATTTTACTTTTCAATCACACATTCTTTAAAAAATACTATTTATTACTCTATTTTTTTCCTAATAATAGAAGATAAATACACCCTTAACATATTATTATAGATGGTATTTTCAGTCTTTGCATTCTATAGTTATTAAAGGGTATTTCAGTCCAATAACACCATCGTTTTCCTTTCCCCTTCTCCAACGAGTTCCTCGTTCTTCCTGGCTTCCATCGGGTTATTAATTCCCAGCTAAGAATGGTCTGCGAAAAATGTAATTTCTTTCTCTTCTGTGCCCTCAATTTATCCTATATAATTACGTGTATATATTTGATCGGTGTAATTTTTGAATAACTATTTGAGGGTTTTGTCCGATTGGGTATTATATATAAGGGTATGTATGAATATATGTGCAGGCGAGAAGAAGCCAAGGTGATAGTGCCGGACAAATGGAAAGAAGGGGCCCACAACGCCACTGAAGGCGGCGGCAGGAAGATCAACGAGAACAAGCTCCTCTCTAAAAAGCACAGGTCCTCCAATTATCTTCATTTTTTTATATTTATTTTCTTGAAGACAGTTTTTGTTTAATTGAATAAGTGGTAAGGTTACATATGCATTTTGGAATTGTATTTATTGGAAAATTTGGCGCTATTATCAATAGGCTTGGGATTTCTTCCACTAAATTTACCAATATATTGGATTTTGTTTGTATTTGCTAGATATTGTGTGATTTGTTTTGAATATAAGTTTGAAGATTTTGCTGACTATAGTAGTTATTCTGTACTATTGATATTGCAAGTTGTAAGCTATGTTGTAACCATGTGGAGTTCTCAACGTGCTTACCCATGAAGAGAAGTTGAAATATGTGCTGGTCCGCAGTCATATAGTAGCTAATTCCTGTAACCTATGGTTTATACTTCATTTTTATCTAATTATCTCTGTAGAACTGTAATAATATTAAAACGAATGTTATTTGATGGACTAGGATGTGCTTTTTGGTCTTATAGAATAGCTCTGTTTTGGGTACAAGAAACCAACGTGATAGTTTGACGAGTCTGTAGAGGAAGAACCACAATCAACATCCCATCGGAAATGCTAGAAGTTGTTGATGGAATATGGAAATATGGATCAACACTTTGAATCCATCTACAAAAAGTGCTCATAGAATGTACTATATATCATGTCATTAGAAGTCTGTTCACCTGATGAAGTAGTTGTTTTTGCGATTGTTCTTGTGCTTTCCCCTTCATTGTTTTTTGGATTCTAAGCTGCTTTTCTACTAGAAAAGATTATATTTTTTATATGAAATTGCTGCACTGTATGGCTGCGCCTTTTTCTTATGTATGCAATTATGAGCAAAGTGATTGTCTTGCAGATGGACACCTTATGGACAAACCAAGTGCATTATCTGTAAGCAGCAAGTCCATCAAGATGGCAAATATTGTCATACCTGTGCTTACAGTAAAGGTAGTTTGTGTTTCTCCGCAATTTTTATGTCCGTCCTATTTTAATGAATGTGTGCTTTGTGGAGTGTTCTGAGATACTTTAATAATGCAGGAGTATGTGCAATGTGTGGGAAGCAAGTACTTGATACCAAATTTTACAAACAAAGCAATGTATGATGAAGACTAGTTTGATTTGATGATTCTGTTTCTCCTGCTAATATTACAACTGTATAATACTTGCAATCCTCTCGAACTCAATGTAATCTTAATGTAACGACTGATGTTGGTTTTTGCTTTATATCTTTGGTAGCTGTATGAGAAGTGCAATGCACTTTCTATGATCTCAGAATTCATCGAGCCATCTTCTGTAGTACTTGTGGCAATTGTACAGCTTTTTATTTTTATTCATATTCGATAGTGGGCATGGCCTGATTGCCATCTCTTCAAATGGCCAAACAAAGGACAGCTGCGTGGCCCGACTTACTTTTACACAAATGGCTAGGGAGAATGTCGAATATGGATACAAGCTCTACATCCAGTCACAATTTTCATTGATGGTAGACAAGTAATTATAAAAATTAAAAGGAAAATACAGAGAAATATGATCTCTATATGCTGGAACATGGGATCTTTACTTGGCACTCCAACACATTCTTTCATGGCAAGAGTAGCAGCTTTTCTGTATTCCTCCGCCATAAGAATGCAAAATTCATACATATATTACTTATTTTGGCAGATATTTGCAATCCAAATATTTCTTAATGTATCATGATTTTGCGGAATATCTAGAATTCCAGTACTTTTCAATTTCCTTGGCAGTTTTGCCAGGTATTCTCTCAGCTATCAAAGACCATCTGATCACAACAATAGGGATAAGTTTCTCGAACGCGCAATTCTGCAGTCATACAAACTATAACAAGAAGCATTTACTCATGAATTGGCCTAAAGAATACGAAAGGACAATTTACCTCTCGCCAACCAGATTGTACACACTCATTATCAGCGATCCTTCATCTTCAGTTCACAAAATTATCGACCCCAGTTTCGAAATCAAGATCAAGAGAGTTGTTTCAACATAATCATTTTTTGCAAGAAATGAAAAAGGACACTAGGACAGTATATATTGGGCAAGAATTTAGGTGCCTTTGAGAACCAGTAGAAGAAGAATGAGAGAGGAGTATTCTTAGTCAGCCATTTGAGAGGAAGGGATAATGGGCTGTTAATTTACCAAGGCTACTGTTTTCATTCCACAGAGTAGAATCTTGATATACATCTAGTAGAGAATTTCAATTTATATACTTTTTTCTTCTACATTAGCTCGTTAGATCAACCTTATTAAAATGAGTAGTCCAAACCATTTACAAATACAAAAGAGGGCAGTGGAGTCCACTGCCTCCATTAAGATTTGAAATATTAGAAAGTACTGAAGTACACTAAAAAGGAAAAGGAAAATGGCCATGAAGAACCCCCACTGCAATTTGGTTATGGAGAAAAATTCGAGGCTCCTTCAGACACTTATATGTTGATTAATATTTAGATTTTTAATTGATGTAACATCTTTCCCTTAATATTTTGCTGAATTGAATTCGGACTGAACTATTATGAGATTGTATTTTTCAAACAAATTCTAGAAATGTATTTGAAAACAAGAAATTCTACTTGCCACGAGCTTGCTGTAACTGTTAAAGCTTTGCGCTTCTCACTTAAACCAGAGAGGACTGGAAACCCAACCCGTTAGATTATACGATTTTGTAGTAGCTTGCTTTGGTTTGAACTGCAACTAAAAATCACAGAATCTTGGTGCAATTTGCTTTACTCCCTGGATAGTCATTCATCATTTTTCAGAAAACCAGCTCTGAGACGTATTGTATACGAACACAAAAATTGCGCAATCTTACTGGAAAGGCATGCTACTGAAGGAAAACTATATTCTATTTTGTCGTGGTGTGAACTGATAAAACGGAAGGAAATGTATGATCAAAACATCTACTAAATGAAAATGGATAGATTGTACGTAAGGCCGGTAATAGCAGTATAGCACACGACCATTAAACGGCACATAGAGCCAATGCATAGTTCTATTATCGAGCATGCTGATGCATAACAACAATGAGAACATAAAGTAGCATGACTATGACCAATTGATGATAACATGCAACAAGCCCCTAATAGAGCAGAAGTCACAAGCACAGTCCACAGAGTGTTCAATATGTTCCTGCAATCCTGCTGATATCTAAAACCCATGAATTTTGATGTTCTCCTTCTTCACAATGCCAGCCTGTTAAGGCAGGAAAATATTCAGGAAAACCGTAAAGAGGGATGATGCTACGTGTAAGAAACTTGTAGCAAAGCATTACCTGAACAAGAAATGTTGAGACATTCTTCCGCTGATCACCTTGAAGTTGTATAACCTGTGCAATTGGGAAGCTTTAGGACGCACCACACATAACAGCAAATGGACAGGACAACTTTCTAGAGTCAAATACTCACCTTGCCAAGCTCGGGATCCTGGACAACAGTGCCATTGCAGCAAAACTCCTTTTTAAGGTCCTTGAGTATTTTATTGTAGCTGAACTCCTTCTTCAAACCCTGGACAGTAGTCAGGCTTTTTCTACCATTGCGCTGCTGTACTCGGATATGCACATATTCTTTCGACCCAGCACCTGAGTCGTCAGCATTCACCTCAGCAAAAGGATCTGTTCACAACCCCAAAAAACAAATTACACAGAACGCTATTCATATCGTGGAAAGCCATATAAAGAATCTGAACAATTCTGCTGCTCTATGCATATACAAGTGTACAAATAGACTTACCAAAGGGGATAGCCACCTGGATGTCAAGCTCAGACATGAAAGTTGGCTACAAGAGTTAACCGGAACAAACGAAAAATTGATGGCTCTTTTGTTTCTTCACAAACGTTCACGCTGAAACATAATTACAGATATAATCATAAAGATATAAAAGAGCAATTCTTGTATTCTATAAGGAAAGCAATGAAAATTCCAAGATACTAATTCCCTGCTATTTATGTATAAAACATAATAAATCTTTCTTCTTGATCAAAACCTGTATCTTTTCGGTTTTCCACAAAAGATTCTGACCGTCATCCACCTTTCCTGGATGTGCTAACAATAAAAGACATAATTTTGTCAATCTTTCCAAAAGATCACGAAAGACAAAATTCCCACAATAAATAAATCGAAAAATTCTCGTATTTACACCAATTTTTAACAAAAATAACAACACAAGAAACACTAATTACTAAGCAAACATTCAGATACAACATGATCATCAAAGTTGTAAAATTGAACAGTAGAATTACCTGATCAGAAAGGAGAATTGGGATCTTGAGAAAATCGAATAATGAAAGTAGTTGCCAGAGAGAGAGTGAACGGGATAAAATGTTGGATTTGTCCTCTTATTTTCTCTGGTAATTGGAATTGAAATCTTTGTTTCAAAATTGTCCACTCCCGTTTCATTTACCATTTTTAGGAAAACATTTTTTCACAAAAATTTCTTCGGTACATATTTCATTGAGTCAATAATTTTGAAATAACTAATTCTTCCCTTTATCAACATTTTTCAACATTGTAAAAGCAGCCGTTATCAACATTGTTTTATTTAGTAACATTTTTCAATCTTGATAATCCATTCAAATATGTCACATATTTTGAAGGATCACAGTCACAGCGACTCACTTTATGATAGATTTAAGAGAGAAATTTTATGGCCTCCATCCATTTGAGTTAAGACATTATAGAAGAAATAAAAGTTAGTAAGATAATACATTTTATCTCAAGGTCAAGCCATTTTCGACACATTTTTTACCATAGCATATTGTTCGATGTGATTGAATGCAACAACTTCAAGTTTTTTAGGCATTTCTCATTGAATGTCAACCGCGGATTTACACTCATTCATCTTGTGTGTCAAATGCCTATTCTATTACGAAAACTGCATGGTCACAACTTCAAATTATCCAGTGCTCAAGATAACTAAATTTACCTCCAAGCAGGAAAAAGATGGAAATGAACATTTGAAAACAACTGAAAAATAACATTAACATATTGATCATTGAACTCCAGTACTGAGATCTAATTGTTCAGACAGCGCAAGCACTAACGATAATTTTAACTGACCCTACCGGAAGCAAATTAGGAAACCGCTACTTTACATTACTTAAATCATGAATCTTGGCAAGTATATAGTTGTACTTGTCGGGGCCAAACTTGACCATATACATCCTTCTGTGTATATCGGCGATCCCAGGACCAGGGTACATCTGTAGAGGGGGTGGACATGGGAATGGGGTAGGGTTGAGCAGTGTTAGTGTAAGAAATGCTCCAAACACAAAGTGCATGTTCAATAAGTAGTGTCGTATTGGACAATACAGGAAGATTTTAACTTTTTTTCCTCCTTTTATAATGTCCAGTAAAGTTTAATACATCTTATCTGACGTGTCAAACTTGTAAGAGCTGAAGAGCATCTGGAGCAGTGATGTACCTTCAGAGGAGTACGGTTTAGGAGGAAGCTCACAAGGGATGGGCAATTGAATTACTTCGGTAGATTCCACATTTCGGTTTCCATTCCAAGCCAAAGTGACCAGCCTTGTTCTCTTCACTACAGAACTTGATGATACTGATTTAGCCTGACCGCTCAAAAAAATTCAGCATTCAACCAAAGGTGAGAAAAAGATTTATATAGACTATAAAAGCATTAGCACAGTGTGGAACAAGAAGAGTAAATGAAGGGCACACGACTCTTTACCTCCGAGTGATTGCCATTATCCGTACAAGAAAATTCACAACAATGATTGCCAGAAAATGGCAAAAAAAGCACTCCCAGCTGAAGAGCATCCAAAGCATGAAATAAGATTCAGTTCCATAAAGGTGTAAAAAAGTTAAAATACTGAGACTGGATAAAAATTTGTAATTTACAGTAATATTGTAGAGAAAAAGAAATCTTCCATCTGTGAGATCTCACTGGACCATTGAAATTTTTTAAGAAACAATCAAACACACAAGTCAAACTATAAGTGGCACATTTAACCAAGACCCTGCAAAATTTTCTCAGCTGAATACAAATACCTCATAGGAGCGTATCATCAACTGAGAACTGTTCTTCTGAAGAGCCCCCCATGCAGCTTTGCTGAGGTTTGCTGAAGTAAGCAAGAACCATCTGTTCATAAAACAATGCAGGTCTCAACAATCAAAAGCATGGCGTCACACAGCTATCTAGCATAAAGGAACTAAATTCCAAAAACGTGACATCTGATAGGACCCTTACGCGAGGTTTTGACCATTATAACGTGTGAATGTCTTTATATGAGGCATTGCACGACTGAAACAATGGAAAAACACAACTGTAATTATCCTTATGTAAAACCAATGAAAAAAAAATCATAAGCACCTAAATACTGAGTCTGCAAATAAAAATTTCAAGCACTCATTTTTTAATATGAGATTGTTCAACCATTCGATCAAATGAATGATATCCAGTAATAACAAAAACGTGCTAAGACTTATTACAATAAATTTGGGGTTGACTACATAAATCATTTTTTGTCACTCAATTGGTCCATTACTCTATCTTGCAAAAGAAAATAACACGACGATGTATCACCATTAAACACTCGAACTAACAAAGGTATAAAAATTGTAATGGGAGCACAGCAAGATAGGTATACCAGCGACCAGTGTGGTTTGCCTTCCATTTCGCCCAATACTTTTTCAGAAACTCTTTCTCCACATTTTTTAGCGGGCTTGGAATGGCATTTCCAGCTGCATATCCCTGATTAATAAAGAAAAAAAATACACAGACACCTAACTGAAGGAATGCTAAACATTTAAGATTAAGTAGATCTTTCGAAGTTCAACAAAAATGCACAGTTCTTATAGCATAGAAAAATGTTTAACAAAAACAGGAATCACCTACTCCATGACTACCAATTACATGTAATTTCAACCTAGTTTATTCCTGAATTTCTATTCATAACTCAGTTTTTAAAAAAGCACGTGACTACCCTTGCATCATTTACATTTTTATGTGCAAAAGAAAGTTCACAAAAATTTAGACCGAAAGATGAACAAAACCGCATTCTATACCATGGAAAATTATGTACGAATTAATCCCCCAAATAATAATGTGAATTATAGCAGAACTACTCACATATGAAAGTAAAAGCTTGATATTACCTCTAAAGAGCATCTGACATCTTCCACAGTTGGCCATATTATCAAAGGCTTCCCCAGACCCAGAGGCTTTTTGTCTTCCGAAACCCCAGCTGACATTGAAGCTGTTAGCTCAGCCATCCACTTCTCATCCAAAGAACCTAACGAAGAAAACTGCAATAAAGCAGTAATAAAAAAGCATTAAGAGAAAGCAAGAATGGAGCAACATCTCCATACCAACTTCATGTAAGAAAAAAATTAAGCACATTACAGTGGAACTGTAACCAGCATGAAATGAATTTGCATCCTTGTGAGAACACATCATTATATATGTATCATATGCTTAAATTATCATTTGTCCAACCTAAGGTCCTATACCATTAACAGACTCCCCAAAGAAACAGGTTTGACAACCTCATCACCATTTAGATAAAATGAGCGGAAAGCAATAGAATAGAGGAAGTCAAATCTCATTTAATGAAGAGAACTGAAATGAATACTGCATCGCAAAGATAGCTATTGCCAGATGGAACAACCACCACAATATGCGAGACCATATTTATAATTGACATGTTTGCTATTCTCTGTAGTTTCAATCTAGCCATTTACTGAGATATGGTGATACAAAAAGTTAGGTATTCCTACTATCTCAGTTATAAGCAAAATGAAAGAGGTATCAGCAATGGCCCTCTTACATCCATCTTGTTAATTCCAAACTATTGTCCCATCAAGCCAATAGAATATATACTTGCACAATTAGACAACAGACTTGTGTTCACAGCATTCAAGAAGAGTCAAAATTTACCTGATAAACTAAAGGAGACAAGTGAAACTCTTTCTCAAAGGTACACTCCTGAAGAACAGTGCGCAACTTCATATGTCCCCATTTTTTCAAATTGGAACCAGAATGATATCCAGGTACAGATGCAATCAGCCTGACCTGGACATCACATACCATTAGATATCCGAAATCAAAAATTCAGAAGCCATAACAAAACTATCACAATAATTTAACTTTGGACAAGTGTTGTTCAAATGCCTCTCAGATCAATCATTTCGAGTATGAGAGATTACTCCAGAAGAATTTGCATCCCAGGGCCGACCAAGTGGCCCTGGAGAGTGAGATAGAATGTTCAGAGATGTAATTGGAGTCTATACTCCAATACTGCAAAATGTGCAAGTAGGGCATAGGCCCTCCATAGCACCAAAAGGATAATAGACTTCATTACTTCAAGAACTAAGACCTGGGTACTGCATGAAAAGATGGAATCGCTAAAAAGTTGACCATACACTAATTTTCTGCTCCCAGGACATCCAACCAATAAAAGATTCAAGCAACTACCCGAGGTATATAAAATACAACTAAAAGTTTCAAAAATTTACCACCCTTCAGAGCATCAAGATCAAATTTGGCTAAATGGGAACTGTATTGAATCAATTTCCGATTATGGATCAGCTCATCAGAAGAAACTAAAAGTTCTTACTACAGCAAAGAACATGACACAGGAAAAGCTAAAAATCTCGCAATGAGTGAAAGAAAAGAAGGGAATAAATGAATACCACCGCATTGCTGTAATCGAACTTCTTGAAGAACGATGAATTAATATTGACGCTACCATGGGATGGTATATTTGCAGTAAATTCAGGCCACTGCAAGCATTCAAACAAATATCACAAGAAAACTAATGAGAAGTATTCAAGTAGATGGATATATTATAACAAGGGAATGTCTGGCATTATCCTTGTAACTGTTAAATCAAATGTTGATAGGCGACCTAGTAACTTTTCAAGTATCAGCTGATAAACCAGTTATAAGCCACATATCTCCAAGTAGCACAGGTTTAAATATTTCTACCATCAATTTGCTACTTCAGTGAATCTAGAGCAGAATAATTGATTTTGTTCAAAATTCATAACCCTCTCAAGAGCTACTTGCACTAGTGACTTTCAAAATTATTTACTGGACTCTGAAATTATCTCACAGCCCCAAAATTCTGGAATATGATACCATGTTTGTTTCAGTGATGGTTACATTAAGGATAGATGATAATAATAATAATAATAATAATAATAATAATAATAATAATAATAATGACATAACGACTAGCAAAAAACCAGTACTGAGTCTTAGATGTGAGAATTTATCAACTGATCAATTAGAAAAAATGAATCGTGGGGAAAGGGAAAAAAGAAATAATAAAATATGGAAGCCAAACTCTTAAGAGAATGCACAACTGTTGCCTAGGGACTTTGAAAATATGTAGCCATTGACAAAGTTTTAATGATGAATCAGTCATTTAAAAACCAACTGTAAAATAAATTGGTACATTGTGCAAATGGAAATATTTGGTTAGCATTGATGAACTATCTCCAAAATAGGAGGAGGAACTTAAGGGTGTGTTTATCTCCCATTATTGGGAGAAAAATAGAGTAATGAATAATATTTTTTGGAGAATACGTGGTTGAAAAGTAAAATAGCTTTATTAGTTTGTGTGTAGAATATATTTTTGGAGAGTGTGTGGTTGAAATTTAAAGTAACTTTATTGGTTTGTTTGTAGAATATTTTATTGGGTGAATGTGTGGTGGAGAATCTTACTGTAGCAAACAATTTTTTAGAATAATGGTAGATAAACAGGGGCTAAAATAGCTTCTTAGAAATTAGCAATGATTCTCAGTAAGTACACATCAATAAGCTAGTCAGAACTCAATAATTCAGTAATGAAATCCAATTTTATAATAGTACCTTCAGCACACTCAGATAATCAGTTAAGTCACTTTCAAATCCACACCCCTTACTTGCACTGTTTTGATCCTTCCATGGAAAATCTTGCATCCACAAACCTTGGCTTTTGTTGTTCCAATCAACATATATTAAATTTGCCGTATGTACTATGACTCGAACTCCTTGAGGATAGACAAGAAGCATGGCTTTCGAGTGATGGGTTCCATATGAAATGGGTAATGGAGGCTTGTGGAGAATCCAGTTAGAAGGCTTCTTTCTCTAGAAAAATTTGGTAAACAAAATTAAAGCTCATATAAAAGAACCCAACAGAAAGATCTTATAAATTAGAGATTTCTGCCAACCTTCATATGCTCAAGCGTACCATCACTTTCTCCATGAACAACGAGAACATGAGGGACTCTTTTAAGCATGGGACATGCTACATAACGAAGGAAAAAAAATGAGATTAACAGTATCATAGGTGATAATCAAATATAAGTGCAAAACAAAACAAAGCATGACGTAACAGAATGACAACGACCAAACTAGAAAGTAAATTTCTTAACACTACCACAAAATGATACCTAGAGAATTCAAAATGGTGGAAAATCAAAAAGAATATTAAGCGTTGTTTATGCAATTAATATGCACAGGATGGCAGTAAACATTGTCCTGCAAAGTATTCAGTGCACAACCATATTGATTAATCTTCTCGACAAATCCATGAAAATTTAAAAATACAAATTTTCTTGTCATATTTTAATATTGTACACTTTTCATTAAGTTGGAATACCATAAGTAAAAATAAGATTTAGCATTTATAAAACATCGGCAATCATATCTTTTGCCCAAGTGCAAAGAACTCACCCGAAAGTAGCCAATCAATGTCCACCATATAATTTGATAGAATAGCAACTAACACATTTCCCTACAAACAAAAATTGAAAAGAACATAAAGATCTGTACCCACTACGCCAGGAAATTCAAAGCTACCATCATTTAATTAAAGGTCCATGGTTTAAACTTGAATTAACAACACTGATTTTTTTAAATGTAAAAGATACTACTGTCCCACAAAATTCATTACAGTCCATTATATTAGCACCACATCAACTATAAAACTCTTACCTTGATCACATCACTGATGGAAACAGCATTTGTATTTGCCCACTCTGGCAATTCTTTTACTTGCAACAATCTAAAAGTTGAATGTAACTTTCCCTGAGAAATTTGAAAATGTTGTATACCTTCTGAAGTATCGTTATATTCTAGGTTATCCTAAAAAGCACAAAAACAAAGTGTTAAATTCAAAACATTGCACTTCTCAACAATCGTATTTTAGCATAAATGAAAACAGGAAGGGCTGTACCTTCGAATTTCTCACCAAAGTGTCCTCACAAATGTTCCGTGTTTTCTTGCTGCTATAAGCCTGGTCTTTGCTGCTATTGATTTCTTCATTCAGAGGTCTTTTCTGTTTTGATGAACTTTCCATGTTCTTAGAGGTTAGGTACTTGAAAAGGTAATGGCCTGGTATCATTTCCATAATATCACCACTTCCAATTGTGCATTTTTCTCCAGACAAAAGCTTTTTTCTCTCATTCCTGGCCCTTACAACAACTGGATTCGTTCCTTCCTGCATTTCATTTCCAATAAGTAACTATTCCAACAATAGCACTAAACAATTAAAATGAAAAATCAGTACTTCATATCCATTGATCCGGCACCGTCAAAATACACAACAGTGAAAAAAGGGCAATGGCGTACAACAATAATTTCGGCAGAACCATTGGCGGATATGTTGAGTGTAAGATGCTTCCTGCTGAGCCGTTTATCAGTTACTGGAATGCAATTGCGGCCAACGTAATTAATGCCCTCGGAGAGTGGAATTTTGGGAATTGAAAAGTCCTTTTGTTCCTCCAAGTTATTAGTATTCAGAGGCACCAAAAATCCAACCTTGAAACGAGGGAACGAAATATAATCAATCAAAAGTAATGGGAACCCACAAATAAATAAAACAGAGGCGTTTGTACCTGAGGAGCAGCGGTCATTGTGAGTCGGAAAAGTGAGGATGATGAGTGAATATGAGAGAGTGGTTCGCGGCCTAGGGGAAATTACTTGTGAATTTTGGTTGGAAAAATATCGAGACAAACGGGAAGTGATGTGTCGGAGAGTTGTATATGCGGCACCGGCGGCGGTGGGTTTTCGTAATGCCTAAATTTTATATGAACACGAAAAACATAGCCTATGTTTGGCTCATGTTAATCAATTTGCCGAACCAAAACATTTTAATGTTCGATCAATAATTAAGCATAATCGTGAATATATGCTTAACTTGATGACTATTATAATTATTATTCAAACCGAAGCTAGCTTTTTGTTTGATTAAACAAATATTGTCGATATATCAAACCAACTTTTATTATTATCGAGGAAGTGTATATATCTTATCAATCCTCATTCGTCTACCATTTTCCAATTTTATTTTTTATTTTTGTCTAAAACTTATTTGTATAATGCTCGAAAATGGTTCACAGGGCCTTACAGGCCCCTCACATAGGGGCGGGCTCCCCATGTATTTAAAAAAAAAAAAGCTTGGACCCCACCTGTGTCTTGTCTGACTACCCTATGAACCATTTCCCTGTAATTCAAACACTTCTCAACTTATTTATATCCACACATTTTCAAATAAAATATTTTATACGTAAATCCAAATTTTTCCTTACTTTTTAATCACACATTCTCTAAATAATCACTGTCCCGAAATTCATTTTTCAAAAAAAAAAAAAAAAAATTTATTTCTAATGAGCATCACACAATGGCCAAATCTTCTTCCATTATGCTACGAATCCATTATATCATGGGATAAATATACAAATTATTACTATAAATATAAGAATCCGAATGGATGAATTTGTCCCAGTGGAGAGAAAAAAATTAAAATTAAAAACTTTCTACAAATATCCATTTTCTCAAAAGACCGATAAAATATCTCAACATAACAACGTTTTAACGCCTCCAGGAACAAGTTCTTCATTGGGATTATGCCGCCTTACCTTATAACTGATATCGTATTGAAAAGGCCAAGCACAAGTAGTACGGGGTGGACGAACGATCATGGTCAAGAAAGACTATGATAGTGCTGTGGCTACGGGTAAATTGTAAATAATGTTGTTAAAAGAATAAAAAGAAAATAATTTTAACTAATAAAATGAAGAGTCATGCTACGGTAACATAACCCAGGCACCCCACCAATAGGGGGGTGACATTTGTCAAGGGTTATGTTCTTCTAGCAAAATTCTAAAATAAGTAACTTTAATTATTTGAATCATATCTTAATCCAAATGTAACTTGCACAATTAATTTCATATTTTGAAAATTTAAACTCACCTTATCAGAACATAAATATATTTTAAATCTGTAGACTGAGGCTGCAAAATTAATTATACTCAGTGTTATGGTTTGGCTTTTCTTTTGTATATTAAACGTTTTACTCCGTCAAAAATGCTCTCCCCTGCTTTCCTGCAATAGAGTACAGGCTAATCACGGTCACCAGGCTGTGTTACAAAACTTCTATCTTCTGCGTTTTGATTCCTTCCTCATCTCTGCCATGTAGCTCTCCAAGTTGGCTTTTTCCCATAGTCGTCTCTGAATAAGATCTTCCTTGGTTGATTCATCTAGAGGACACAATAGAAAGAAATAGATTGAAGAACCAAAACCATACAATCAGAAATTCCCACTCAACAGATAATAAAAGCTACATGTGAACTTTGCCAAAATTATGACTTGAAAATTTGTTATCAGAAACTATCCCCTTCACGACAAGAGATCCTCCAGGACAAGGAGGCAAGTGATATCAGAAATCATTAACCATCACTATTGTCACACCCACCCCCTTCCTTTCCCTTCAACAATGACAACAGAAATTACGTGGACTGTGCTAGAGGACCAAAATCAATTATCCAACACTCTGTTTTCCTGTCTCTCTTTTTCCTTTTTACCCTTTTTATGGCGGCTATCTAGAAAGTGAATCCCTTGATCCATATGACAGCAACCATATTTCCAGGTGGGTCCAAATGAACAAATTGAAGTGAGTCTCAGTGTAAGAGTACAGAAAGTTTAGAAACCTCATAAAGACATCAGCATTCCTAAGGTAACCTAGAATTAAGATTGCAACTGAATATGAAAACAGCCCATACTGTCTAAGCACAGGTTGAATTTTGAGATATCAGCATTCCTAAGGTAACCTAGAATTAAGGTTGCAACTGATTATAAAAACAGGCCATACTGTCTACGCACAGGTTGAATTTTGAGATAGACAAGCTGTGCTACCTATATATCTCCATGAATCAGAAGTTGCTCCAAGAGATATTTTTGTTAAATAGGAGGCATCTTCCCATGAATACGGAGCTCGTTTCACCTTGTATCTCCAGAACCAACATCCATACCATAATAAAAGCTGTGGACAACAAAAATCAGTAATCAAATTTAAGATTTCATGTTAAAAGTGTACGGCAGCCACAAAAGATAGCAAATGAGAACAGCCAGAAAAATTAACGGCATTCTTTCATGCATCGGTAATTAGTGTTAGAAAGAAGATTACACTAACCTTCCCGATGGTATAAGGGAGTAGCAAGAAACGGATGCCCAAAAGTTCCCAAACAGGGGGCTTTTCAGCACCCTTTATCTGTAGATCAAGTTCCTTGCTGAGCTCTTCCTGTAGCTTCCTGCCACAAAAAGGGAACTCCACTCATCTATACCTCAAAAGATCCATGAAAGAAGTGAGATATTGAGTGCATATAGAATCAAAATCCTAAAAGAAAAGGTATCAAATATAGAAATGACTGACAACTCACAACCATAGGTATTCAAAATAAACGTACTTGTCTACTTGCTTGTTACTTTTCTTCTTAATTGTCATTCCCCCAGTGCGTTCAAGTTCCAAGGCCTTTAGCTTATTTTTGTAGGCGGGTGACTTCTTTACCATGTCAATAGCCTGAAATGACAAGAGAACTTAATATAGCAGTGGAAGAGTAGGAAGCAAAGAGGGTAAGCCAAGTTCCATAGCTTCTATACCAAGTATGTGCACGGCATATTCTTCTCTACATAGTTCAATAATAGTGAGGCAGTTACATTACAATCTACATTTGTTGAGCATAATGCCTACTAGTTGATAATACCATTATTAATGTATGAAAATGCTTCTCTGATAGAATAACTATTTCTGAACTCTGATATACAAGTGAATATGAAATAAGAAATAGTAACTGCCTAACAAATTCAAATCTATGGCTAAAAAGAATGTCCAAGACAATTTATACTTCATTTATGCTTTCATGTTGCATCCTAATATTAACATTACCCTTAAATATATCCAATGATAACCCTTTACGAGAGAGATAATGTCTCCAGGTTACCTGTGTATACCTTGTCCACTGGTTTAAATACTGGAATCCAGAGAGCACCAAAATAAGTCCCACAAGGACAGCCCGAGGATCCTAGCAAAAGAAAATCATTAGTCAAAATATAGATAGATATGGATAAATGTAAAACAGAATGAAGACTAAAGTTTTCTAAGTCATGTTAATCTGGAATAAACTGAGTATATAAAAGATTAGAAAGAAAATGGAAAAATGTTCTTACTGTTTTATGGCCATAGTAAGCATGGTAGTATCGAGCTGTGTTATAGAATACCTAATAAACAAGGAGAAAAAGGTTAAGAATTCCTGATTATGTTCAAAACCTAACTATTAAGAGAAATGGTTGCTCTTGATTTAAAAGAGAGAAAGAGAGAGAGAGAGAGAGAGAGAGAGAGAGAGAGAGAGAGAGAGAGAGAGAGAGAGAGAGAGCAGTGGACATCAATGCAGAGAAAAAAAATTTGAACGCTTGTTTCTATATTTTGCACTGGTCAATGCACACATGTAAGTAAGTGAGAGAGAGATCATAGGTGGAGGGCAATGACCGCCCAAATTTTCTTAGATCAGTATAATCACTTGTAACAAATGAAAAATGCATCGAAGATGTGAAATTCTTATCAGGATTTTTCTGTTATTCATCCAGTAAAGCCTGGCCTTTTGCACAAACCAACCTTTCATAACTTATCATTTATGACAGGTAACGTGTGCCAAGGTTAATAGTAGGACAAATACACTTTCATCACACACTTAAATCATATATTCTTCATTAAATCCTAATCATGGCACTGAATTGATCAAACAAAACTCGGAATGACAATATCTTGCTTCATTACGGCAGTGTCAACTTTAGACTTGAGAAAAGCATTCCTCTTTTCCCTTGCAATCTTTCAACCACGGGAGAAAAATAACGAAGATGATGCAAATTTATGCAGGATCATTCATCATCAATGGCAGATGACTCATTTAAAAGTGAGTTACAGGAATAGTGTTTCAGGCTCTAGCTAATTGATTTTCCTATTTTCAAAGAGAATACCCCAAATATGATAATGCATAGCATTGATAAATAGGTTTACTGATTTCTCAACTAAAAAAAGGAAAAAAAAAAAAAAAAAAAAAAAAACTGAAAAATATCTCAAACTCTCAGCATGCAAACANCAAAGTGTAGGCATGATCATCAACTACACTAACCTCCTCCGGGTGTGCAATTGCGTAATCGTACTGCTCCCTTGTAGCTTCATCTTTCAAAATCTACGATTATCACAAAAGTCATTTACAATACCATAATAAAATTATATCATTTGGACTGTTAATTGAATGATCTTGTAGTTTAACAACATGATATAACCAAAAAAAGTATTTCCCCAAAAACACTTGAATCTCGAAGTAATCAATATTCGAATTAGAAATTTTACAAAAGATTTACATCATTTTTTCTATACTTCAATGATTTTATCATCTAGTTTGCCACAATGGAAATCTTACATTTTATCTTAAATCAACTTTGTCAGATAAAGTAATAAGCAAGTCGTGGTCAATGACCCAACAATCGCTTTGATTGCATAAAAGATAAGTACTTTCAGCATAAGTCTACCTTGAAAAAATTCAATAGAATCAACGGCTGGATTAAAAAAGTAAACAATTACCTCATACGCATTTGCAATTTTCACAAACAACTTCTTTGACTCCGGATCGGGATTTTTATCCGGATGACTACACAAAATAAATAAATAAACGACATTCAACAACCAAAATAAAGAAATAAGCTATAATTAAAAATGTGCAGAACTTACTATTTAAGAGAAAGCTTGTAATAAGCTTTCTTGATCACAGAGGCATTGGCATTTTGAGAGACGCTTCAAAATCAAAATTAAGAATAAGAAATTTGAAATACTGTAGCAATGAAATGAATGACTAGGAGGGGAAGGAGAAATTGTGGAAGGTACCCTAAGAGATCGTAACAGTCATCCTCATCGCAGTAGATAGAGACGGATGGCTGGATGAGGAGGGAAACCACGAAAATTGCTGTGAGTGCGCACCAAGTGATTGCTGCTCCTGTTGGCGCCATCGTCGGTGATTCGAGGCTCCGCGAATCGGGATTCGCTTTTTGTTCGGCGAAACATAGAAGTGGAGACTATTGCTTGGCAAATTACTCTTCTGACCTTAACTCTTTAAGGCGTTCAAATTCCTGGTAGTCTTCAAGATAAAATCAAACAATATATATATTCATGTTTTAAGTTAATTACACTATTTTCAGTTTTTTTCTTTTTTATATCTCCATCTAGATTTAAAGGGTGTGAAATATCTTTATCGACCTTTATTAATATAACTATTTTCGATAATTGTTACATTGGTTATCACAAGTTATAATTCATTGTCCTATAATCGTCACTTTCATTGATCAAGCGACATTGATAATATTTCGACAAAATAAGAGTGATGTTCTGCACATGACCATGATTGTCTCTTAAAGAAGAATACGTCTTCCTATAACACGGGTTTACACCTAAAAGATATGAAAAAAAAATTGATTTTTGAAGTAATAATTTTTTTTTTCTTTTTGTAACATATCCCAAAATGAAAGATTTCTCGCCAAATTAGCTAATAACTTCAATTATTATAATGCCTTGAAACTTTATCTAGGGACTCACTTGTGTCAGAGAATATACACGATCGATTTACAACATCCATAAAGTCTAGGAGCGTATTCGCACAAAACTCAAAATTTGATACTGAATCGATTATTAAAGAAGATTAGGGATCTATTTGCAACACTCACTGAGTTTATGGACCAATTTGCGGACATCCAAAATCTCAGTAACCAATGTATGCATTTCAAAAACATTAGGGGAAGATTTGCAGTTCACGTTAAATATAGGGCATAAATGTAAAGCTGTGGAAAGCCAGGGGCTGCTTCAGCTTGAATAATAATGTTACTTCCAGTCCATTGGCAAGGTGGGAATTTGAGGAGCTTCCGTGTCAGGAGAAAAGTCAATTAGGAGTATTCGAGAAAAAACAAAAACCAACTCAAAGTCAAAATTCTACTTGATGAAAGTTCTACTTGGTGACTCAGTCGAACATGAAATGGGCTACATGCACTTAACCTGTCATGAACAGTGCTTAGAAAATTAGCTACTGCCAAATTAGCTCAGGGTAGAAATTAAAATTAAAATTTTAATCTAAATCAAAGTCTACAATTAATTTTAATCACATATTTTATGGTATTTACAATTTTCCAATCATATATTCTCTCAACATTTGTCAAAATCTACTTAAAAATTGATTTTAATCCCCATCAAACTGAGTATTAATCTGGGATAAAGGAGTGCAGTGACCGGCTCCCGCCTAGTCTCTATCCTACATTATCTCGCCACGATAGTTAATTAGTTAACTAGGAAAAAATTAAATGGAACAATAAATTATGATATTTTAATTCCAAACCCCACTTCTCGAAAATCATCGACGAGGCAAGGATACGGAGTTTCATCCCACCCAGTTGCACCCCTAGTACAAGATACTAGGTAAACTACTAAAGACAGGTGTGGATACATAGATTCTTGACTAAATTGAATGGTAGGTGATGTCACAATTTACAAACAACGTTGTCCCAAATAGCGTAAGGTATGGCGAAACCGTTGAAGTAAACCAAGATCCAAGTATCAAATTTCATTTTAAATAATATTATTTAAGATGAATATCATTAATCTTTCATTTTCTAACCGTCTTTGCCCATGCGTCAAGAATTGTAAGGATTTTTCAAGTCCCAATTGACGGCTTGCCAAAGATTCCACAGCTCAACCTTACGCTCACACAATGGGTAATTAGTGGAAATGGTCCCTAACGTTTATATTCATTGGGCTATTAGACATAAATTCATAAGATCTACGTAAACTATTGCAACAGTCAAAAGTCAAAAATATTTTGTATATCCCCACATCCTCGGGTAGCATTTGGTTGTGGCAAAGTGTTGCATGTTCTCTTGTTACCTGTTTGTCCGCACTTCTTGCACTTCATCTTTAACCCCACCCTACTTGCATTTCATGTTGATGCCCTAGCATTGCTTGAAGATGCATTACTTGATGAGCCCATACTTTCACATTCATTACCTTTCGTCTAGCCTTCTTTGGTCGCCTGGACTTTTAGTGTAGAAAGGTGGATTCAAGGGGTTAGGACCTAAATTAGGTAATGTGCTATTAGAAGATTCACATAGATTGTTTAATAGAATGTCACGTCTAGTCCCTTCTTGGAAGTGTGATTTAGACCATTGGAAAGTTGGTTTTAACTCAAGCCCCCCATATGCTGTTGGATCCAAATCTAGCATCCTTTGCATGTGTTCTAACCATGGTAGTGGAATGGGTTCAAAGGACTACTTCTTTTTGGAAGATTTAGGAAAAGTGAGGTTTGATGTGGTTTATTCAATTTGGATTTCCTTGGCCATGGTTAACTCTATGCAAAAATATGGAAAGTTGACTAATTTACCCCTTTTCAAATATTATTGGCAAATTCCATTCAATTTTCTAACGGCTGATTTAACGGAAGTGGATGGAAGGACCAATTCCTCAACAAACGTTTGAAATAAGGGTGCAAATATCAAATTTAAAATGATAGGGACCATTTTAGCAATGAATGTAAACGTGAGGGACCATTTCTACTAATTAACCCCACACAATCCTAATTTTTAATTCGATTCAATCCCCTTGCACATTCAATCCCCTTGCACAGGAATGCGACTTCCAGACTTTTCCTCCACTAATACGCCATTATTATTGTTTTGACTTTTTTCATGACGTTTAAGACTCTAGCTTCTTTAGCAGCTCAGCCAATTCAAATTAAGCCTTTATTTGACATTTAATTTTTTTCCATTCTCATTCTCATTTTTTTTTCTTTTTTCATTTCAACCACACGTTCTATCAATAAAATAATATTATACATACATCCAAAAATTCTTCTTACTTTTGAACCACACATTCTTCCAGCAATCACTATTCTAAATCAAATTCTTCTCAAAAAATGGGTGTCAAACAAGGGCTAAAACTTTCTACTTAATTCTAAGTAAAATAAAATTATTTATTTTTAATCACACATTTACATAATAAAATATTATGCATGTAAATTCAATTTTTTTTATGCTTTTTAATAACACATTTTTCAAAAAATCACAATTCAAAATATTAATTTTTGAAAATAATGACAAGGGGCTAAATAATCCTAAAATTCCACCATTCACATTTGAGATTCCATCTCCAATCGCAACACTAATCAAATTATTTTGACAATTTAAGACTATTTATATGTTTAGTCAACATGAGGATTTTATTTTCACGTTGTCAATAGAATTACCACTATCACGTTATGATTACTTAAACGTATTGATCGTCTTTTTAACTACAAGAATCACTTGCATAGAGGTTTATATTATCGCAATAACAATTAACCCGTGTTATCGTTGACACTCTTCCACGTAGTGATGGTAATGAGATTGAATTTATCAAGGATTTCTAATCATGTGTCCCACTTAAGACGAAGTGGGGTGGTTCAAGGTTAGGGCGAGACATCCATTTGCCCCATTAATACATATATATATATATATATATGTTTTTTATTTTTTATAACTTTATCTTCGAAATTTAATTTTTCTTTTTAAAAAAATATGGGACGGAAAACCAATACCGTATGCCTTGAACTTGAGTCGGGTCGAGATTTCTTGCCTCAAACCATTCCATCAACTTGACGTGACAAGAAATTTTTCACTTTGTTTGAATCTAGCCGCATAGATCTCGAGTCGATCTAATATTTTTGACATTCGTAATGCCCCCGTTCAAAGGTTAGCATCATGAAATCTCTTGAAAAATTCTATAAGATTAGCACTTTCTTCAGACGTTGACATAACTTTGTTACTTCCAAATATATTATTCAAATTAATGATTTTTAAACGAATTATAGTTATATTATTATATGGTTTGAATATTATGTTAATTTATCCATGAATTAGTACATTTATGACATGTATCCCACATTAACATAAATAAAGTGACAAAATTTATTAATGGTATAGTACTTCCATGTTGAAAAGTCAAGTAAAATTAGACAATAAATATTTATTTTTTTAGCCGGTCAAGCCAATTCAAAATTGTCTACTCAAGTCAAGGCTATCCAGTATAAAAAATTTATTATCAGAAAAATTTGTGTTGATGTAATTTTACTCAAATCAAATAACTTCAAGACTGTCCAGTATAATTATGAATTTTCGATTTTTCCACTGAAGGCGATAAACTAAATGTTTTGAGTCATTTTCTCAAAATTAATTTTCCACTACACATTCTTCAAAAATGCATTTTTTTCTCTCAAAATAGGGCACAAACAAGGGTATATAAAAATCACAAATTTAGGTGAATGACCATCTTGCGTTCTAATTATTTTCACATTTGCTGCTCGCATTTTCTTAAATAGTTTGTAACGATCACGGATTTAGGCATTTTCAAATACTAAGTTAAAATTCAAATTGTTCTCTAAAGAAAAATTTAAGTGATCTCGTTACTCTATCCAACATTGGTTGGATATCGAACATGAATATTTGCTCAATAACTTGATCAGCGTACCGATATATTGATCGTCAAGTTCACGACATACCGAGATATTGATGATTATTGAATAATCTAACCTATAAAAGAACCTTAAGTTCACGAATAGCAACCATTATCACATAAATAATTTAGGTAATCTATAAGATTAATTCTTTAGCATTGTACGTTATAAAAATTAGTCAACAATTAATTGTTTAAGTCTAATACACGTGCATTAGAGTCTTTACTCCCTAATGGACAAAACAAAATCGCAATTGATAGAATAACTAACCTTTCAACCCAAGTAGAGTGCCAAAAATTGTAGAATAAATCATTTTCAATATATCTTCCCTACGAAAGCATATAACTCTTATTATCACTATGCAATCAATGACTCTTCATAATTTATTCTAATATACAATGGATAACTAATTCAAAATAAATAAATAAATATTTATCTATTAACAACAATCATAATGTTGTAAATTACATATAGATATGTCATAACCCTATTGAGCACCAATCCCAAATTTGTGTATTATCTTTCTTCTTCTTCTTGTTATATGCAATTAAATTCAACCACACATAGAATTTCTTTGTATTTTACTATGTATGTATTGAAGGTACGTATGTCGGCCGACTAGAAAAGTGGCCCATTGAAACTATCTATATACCTTTGTGGAGATAAACTCACATGCTTCGGATATTTAATTTTGGGACCCATAAATCTAGATAACGTTAATTATTTCTTCAGTCCCCCAACCACAGGACTGATTTTCATTTGTGAGTCACAGTTTAGAAAATGATAGTTAGTCTTGGCCATTTTTTTTTTCTTCTTTTTATTAGCTTATTATTTCTAAGTCGTGAGAGGTCCAAATCAACTTATATTTCAAATCATTGATAGCCCCACAACCCATGATTAGATTGCTTCTTTATATCTCTTCCTTTTTTTTTTTGTACTTCCCACAATATATTTTCCTTTCATGTTTTTTTTTGGAGGATTTAAATTGATGAAAGGAAGGAAATATTTAACAGGTAGGTGTGGCTAATCAGCATTCTTTTCAAAATTCATTTCAAGTATGATCTAAAATTATGTTGATCACAAGCATGGTTAACAACGAAAGATTCTAAGTAATAATTTACAACACGTAGTCGAGAGTATCTATATTGATATGTCATTTTTTGATTAACCTCGAACAATAATGACCGAGATTGTTTCCAGTCATCTTGAAAGTTTTCTCCGGGTGTCCTCGTCAGGCTTAATTGTCGTCACCTCGGATTTTTACCTTTGTCTCCTTGCTTTAGCAGGATTCTACTTTCGTTTTTAAATTTATCCAACTCTGATATGATTGAATTTTAACTAGCTTACAACTCCTGCTCATATTGAAATCCTCAATCCTTTTACATCTTTTAAAAAGATAAGGTTTCTGGTATCCTAATCATATCAAGATAGTGCTACTTACCTCTATATATATGTTCTAATTCATTATTCAGGTATGTTTTTACATTCAATTTATAGTTTTACGTTTATATTTCCTCTTTTCGCTAATTTAAGTATCGGAGGGGCGACGATGGCACACATCGAAGCCTTTGTTTCAAGTGTCGGAGATTTTGTTGGCGATTGTCCTCAATTCTCAAGCTCGAAAATCAATAGGTATGATTTTTGGTAGCATCATTGGTGCCATCTATGGAAAACGATACGTTAATCATGCCATCATAAATTATAATTTTTCCGGGTAGTTTGTTCTACCAAAACATAAAAAAGTTAGCAGCAAAAAAAAAAAGGTAAAAATATACAAGAAGTTTTGTTTATCCATATATTTACCAAGTTATATATCCCAATCTGGACCACTCATTCCACGCCTAAAAATCAGCCCAGGCATCTTGCTGCACTCTGGTAGTGTGCCTTTGACTATTTTATTTTGTGATTTGTTTATTTATTAATTGGATAATATATCTTTCAATAATTTTCTTAATTAAGTGAGAATGAAAATTTGTTTGTGATATTTTTTAGACAGGTATCTTTGAGTTCATGATATGACATGAAATTGTATTGGAGATGAAATATGTGCATAGAATTGTAAAAGAGAATGATAATTGAGCTTGATTTGATTGCTGAAAATAAATTATCATGATGTTATTGCCCCTGTATATTGGAAATGGACAGTGCTCTGCATCATGAATTTAGCATAATGCACATATTGGATTTCTCTTGTTCAAATGCACAATTGATTATCCCAATTGTTCAAGACCGACGAACTCGTAAACCTTTGCATGTTGGAGCTAGTTCACGATGTTCTTATTATTGAAGGCTCGAAGGCGAGCATTGGCTCGTGGCTTCTTATTATTGAAGTAGTGGTGGCAATGGGCCGAGCAGAGTCGGCTCGGCCCATGCTCGTACAAGCTCCGCATGCTCGTTTTTAAATTTTATTTTTTTTACAAAATTTAAAATTCAAAAAATATATATACATACACATTTTCTAATTTTTTTTAAATATAAATTTTCCAAAATATTTATAATTTTTAAAATAATAATAAAAAAAATTTATTTGTTAAGTTTTATTTTT
>CAIGRN010152142.1:0-11205 GCA_903798345.1 Fraxinus anomala
TCAAATATCTTAGGATTGAACAGTTTTCTCAGATAAGATTTTGTATTTGAGTACTAGTTGTTTTTTTAAGTTAAATCTTGTTGAAGACTGGGGATTTGATGAATTACCGTATGTCAACTTGTTCGGCTTCAGCAAAACCGTATGGAAGTAAGGTGGTGTTTTTATGGGTGGCAAACGAACTGAGCGGCTCGCATGCTCGGCTCATCCGAGTTTGGCTTATGGGCAACTCGGGCTCTTTTTGAGACGAGGCCGAGTCAAGCTCACTTTTTGTTTTCACGAGTGGAGCCTGTTGGTGTGAGCACGTGAGCTCACATGCCAGGCCGTTTGGGCTCGTGGGTCAGTTATTTTATTTAATTTTTTTTCATTTTTTGAACTTGTTTTATTATTATTTTTTAAAAAAATATTCATTTTTGTGCTTATTTTATTAATTTATTTCAATACAAAAAAAAAAAAAAAGAAAGCAGGTTAGTGGACGGCTTGACTCAGGAGGTCTACGAATCGATTATAAAAGTCCACACAAGCGAAGCTTGGCTCATCCATAGGGTCGAGTTGAGCTTGAGTGTTACTCGACCCATTGTCACCTTAGTTATTAAGCATGAGTAAAATAAATGTATGGAGAGTAATAGTTGGTTAGTTTTTGACTCTATTGACATCTCGCACGAAATATTTATGGTAGCTGATTAATTTAATCAATAATTTAGCATAAAAGAGCAGTTGTTTTTCAAAAGTGAAATCTAATCTAAATAAAGAGAAGAGAATACAAGGGCACATATGCCTTGTTGCAAAACAAGACAAAAAATGAGAAAAAAAAAAAATAAAAAAAAATCAACGAATACTATGTTGCAAAAGGTCAAAATAGGAATAGGAAAAAGTGGAAACTAATTTAGAAAACTTCAAGGACGGAATAATTATTTACCAATAATTGAAGGTCTTTTTTGCAAATCAAACAAAAATTAGATAAAATGGAGAAATTAAAGAAACAATGGAGCGCCGAGAGAGAGAGACAGGACGACGACGAAGAAGGAAACAAGGACATAAGAGAGAGAAACCCTTACCAAAATTTGTCCTCAGTCCTCTCTCTAATATTTCCCGTAATAACCAGAACACTATTCAAATCCACCTATCCTGCATGTATGCTTTCAATTACTATATTATAAGGCTTGACTCATGAGGTCTACGAATCGATTATAAAAGTCCACACAAGCGAAGCTTTGCTCATCCATAGGGTCGAGCTGAGCTTGAGTATCACTCTACCCATTGTCACCTTAGTTATTAAGCGTGAGTAAAATAAATGTATGAAGAGTAATAGTTGGTTAGTTTTTGACTCTATTGACATCTCGCACGAAGTATTTATGGTAGCTGATTAATTTAATCAATAATTTAGCATAAAAGAGCAGTTGTTTTTCAAAAGTGAAATCTAATCTAAATAAAGAGAGGAGAATACGAGGGCACATATGCCTTGTTGCAAAACTAGACAAAAAAGGAGAAAATAATAAAAAATAAATCAACGAATGCTATGTTGCAAAAGGTCAAAATAGGAATAGGAAAAAGGAAAAAGTGGAAACTAATTTAGAAAAATTCAAGGACGGAATAATTATTTACCAATAATTGAAGGTCTTTTTTGCAAATCAAACAAAAATTAGATAAAATGGAGAAATTAAAGAAACAATGGAGCGCCGAGAGAGAGAGAGAGAGAGAGAGAGACAGGACGACGACGAAGAAGGAAACAAGGACATAAGAGAGAGAAACCCTTATCAAAATTTGTCCTCAGTCCTCTCTCTAATATTTCCCGTAATAACCAGAACACTATTCAAATCCATCTATTCTGCACGTATGCTTTCAATTACTATATTATAAACCATTTGTACCATTTCCATGATCTTTTACTGTTAATCGAATAATCAATCATATCCTAGTCAGACTCTTTTTGCCCTGATCCATTGGATTCTCAATTGCCCGTTAATTTCGTCCAGATCTGCAGCAAATCGAAACCCTTGATTCAAAATGGATGACCTGGATGTGTTGGCACGGGATTTTGGGTTCCGGCCTCAAGGGAAATCGAATCCGATGAGATCCGACCAGGCGGATCGTCGCCCTGCCCGATCTGTTGACGATCAGAAACGAGATGGGTTGTTGTTCAACGATGTATTTGGTGGGCCTCCTAAGTATACTTCGAGTTCAAGTTCAAATAATAGTAGTAACAAGTCGGCGATGAGTGGTTTTGAATATGAATCGATTTTGAAGTCGGAATCGAAAATTTCGAACAGTAATACTGGTGGCAATAAGATGTCGTCCTTTCCGGTGTATGATAAGCCCGTTTATGATGATGATGATATATTTGATGGTTTACCGGGGTTGAAGAGCAAACTAGGTACTTCATCGGTCAGATTTGATGATGATGTGTTCGTATCAATTGCATCGCCTCCGTCCACAAAGAGCAGGAATCGGAATGCTTTTGATGATTTGTTGGGGAACTTCAGTGGAGATGACAAGTTTGGGGAGAGCATCAACAAGAGCAGTAATGCTAAGAGCAGCTCTACTTCTCGAGGGTTCGATGATTTGCTACCTGGGTTTGGGAGTGGCATTCCTGCCAGTAGCAACAGGTACTTTTGTTATTTGGTTGGAATATTATGTTGAATTTTTAGATTAGAGCTGAAATAACTGGTTTTTTAGCTGCTCGATCTTATATGTGTTTACTCTTTTGTTAGCGTAATTTTATGGCTTGCATTTAATTTGGAAAATATTTTACACTGGACATGCTAATCATGAAACTGTTAACATTTAGATGTCGAGGATTTCCGCATGATTGGAAGAAGATGTGCAGAAAGAAGTAATGCATTCAATGACAGTGAAAATATCAGTAGGCAAAGTTTTCACGTTTTCTGTCATTTGTCCTATTAGAGATCCAATGTATGTGCTGACCAATATCGTTGGAAAAATGTCAAAGATAAGCATTTAATAAACCATAAACTTTAAATTCTCAAAACAATATAACAACTTTAAAGTTCTAGGTTGATGTCATTGTTTTGAAGCTGTCGTCGCCAAAATGATGAGCTGACACCAGTGATGAAGTTCTAGGGTCACAGCATTGATGTTTTACACGTGTTAGTGTGTGTGAAATTATATTGTATTTTTATTTATGGCATACTAATATATAATCAAAGAAATTATTAGTTTTTTAATATGTAATTGGTTCCAATGATAAATGGCTAATAATCAATGAAATTAGCTATATTAATTATAATATGTCTCCAGTGAAGTCGACTAATAAAAATGAGAACTTAAAAAAAAAAAAAATTGGTTTCCGAGATAACTGACGTGAGGCGTGCGCCTCGACTGAAGGCATAAGCCATGTTCTGCCCCCCAAAAATTCACGCCTCAGAGTGAGGCGCGCCTCAGTCACGCCTTTTTAATCCTTGCCAATATCCAAATTTTTTTTTAACAATGTTATGATATTTCTGCATTTGGTGATTTGTCTTGTTAATTAAACTTTTTCATATATCCCATTGAATTCTTGCTTTTTATTCTTATTTAACTAAAAATTGAGCATACTGATCAAGACTCTCCGTCTCGTCTCTTCAAATTTCCATCAACGAGGTTTTCAAAGTTCACAAATGTGAAATGTCTACACAGTTACAATACCTTTTGAAGCAAGTTCCCAAACATCCGAAAGATCGTGGTTGATAATAGAAGAGTGAAGCATCTTATCTAAAAGTTTCAGCTCTTAAAGAAGACGAACATTGATTTATTAGAAATGTGTTTTCGACACTCCTCCTCACATTTAAAGTTTTTGTTTTTACAAATGAGTGGTTGCGAGAGTTGAACTCAAATCTTTTGCATGATTCTGATCCTTCAACCATCTCATCTAAATTTTGAGCTAGTAGAGACGGTACACATTGATTTATTTGTGTTGTCTTCTCAATATGATGCGGAAAGTTTGCGTGTCTTTTGTGGTCACTTTTGCAAATCTTTTTTGGTGAATTGAGTTTTCTATTTTTCAAGAAGACGTTTTAGTGGGTGTAAGCAAAGCACTATGGAAAACTTCCACAATGTTCTGAAAACCGGATTGGAACGGCCATTCCGACCGGAATAATAACCGGCTGGCATAACTGTGAACCAGTTACTCGCAACCGGATATACCGTTTTAAGCGGTTGGCATTTTCTTCCAAATTTGGGAAAAAATCTCTTTTCTAGGCCCAAGCTCCGATGCAATAAAAGGTCTAAAAGGGATGCGTTATTCATTCTTGGCCCATACCTTTTACATTTCTCCAGCCTTCTGTTCAGGGAAATCTATGCGGGACAGCTTTTTCCTCTATAAAAGGAATTCCTTCCTTTAAACAATTGATGGTGTATTTGTTTAACGAGGTGGGATAATTTTCTCTCTGATTTATTTTTATATAATTTTCTCATTTAATTTTATTTTAAGAGCACATTATAATCCCATATAAATTTTTAAAGACTCAACTATTTATATTTTTGTGTTGTCTTATTTTCCACTGATATTAGAAGTGGACATGATAAAATTAAATGCATCAAGTTTAATAAGTGATTTTGTCTATATGTATAATTCAATATTAAAATAATGTATTTTAGTCCAAATTTTCCGGTATATTCATATATTTAAATATATTAGTGGTTCGACCCCGATTTAATGTTAGTGGGTCAATTTTCAAAGACATTGCTTTTCCACCATCATTTTACCACTATTATGAAGATAGATTTAATGTTACTCACCGTAGCAAAAATATGAAGCCTATAATTAGAGCTAAAGGAATTTTTTAAATCTTCATTTTGTTTTTCCTCAAATTCAAAATTTCTACCCGTCCCACGGTGCGTGTATCAAAGCTATTGTCTGGTGTTCCATGTGCTGATTGTCACGATGTAGTACCTAGCATCCAAGCTCTGTTGTTAGGTTTTTTCTGTCTCTAATATCAGGTTCCTGCGTATGTAAAATCATAAGATCCTGTATTATATTAATAACGACAGTGTTTATTAGGATTTGGGAAAGAATAATAATTAAGAATTGAATATATGAAGAAATCGCTTATAGTTATCAAAAAGGAAAGAAAATGACTATATATTCTCATTTTAATATATCTTGTAAATAATTCTAGTTTACTGTAATCAATGCACACTTTGATGAGAACTCTTTAATTGAAAGATTATTTTTTATCAAAAAATTGTTTTTGGGAGTGGAGTAGATGCACTTGACATACTGTTAGTCTGTTATGTGACACGTCATCCTCTAATCTATCAATTGTTTAAATTGGCTATGCCTCCTTGGTGGTTTTCCAAAAAATATTTTGCTCGTAATGTAAAAAATATTAACAGTCAGTAAGTTATTTAAAATAGAAGAACATCATACAGAATGTCATTTTGCATGGGTCATTTATTCAAGATAATCAACCCTTAATATCAGGAAGGGATATTGCTAGAGGGGTAATTATTCTGCCATACATTTTTTATGAAAATCCATTTTCATGAAATTATTTCTTCAGACATAACACGCATATGCGCTGAAACACACATGGACTGGATCGACTGTGACATCTATCACACTGCAATTTACATCAAGAATCCATTCCTATAATTTATTTCACAACATTCGCTCGCCATAAATTAGGAGTCAGCTGCTTGCAGATGGAAACTACCTCCTTCATTACCAACCATATGAGCCTAGCACATGGTTTCCAGTTTGAAATTTCTCGTTCAATGAAATCTGAAAAAACTGTTCAGTAACCTTGATCAAGAATTAAATTAATTTATTTCACGGATCAACATATAACGGCTCAGTGGGCAAAGAGAAAAGGTGTGTGGGATTTTGAAGGACAATAAATATCTAGGAAAGGGGTTAGTTATTGGTTTCTGAAACACTTTTTTTAATCCTTCCCTCCCAGATGAGAGGCGAACCCTGTCATGGTAAAGCTTTGCTCTTACCACTTGAGCTAGGCCTTGATTTCTAGTTTCTAAAACTTGTGCAATTGAGTCTCATTGGTTACCTAATGTTGATATTGAGCTCTGGATGAGCCACCATATTAGTTGTTACTGTTGAGAAACTCGGGCACATGAATCATTGAGAAATTGAAAGTGATGATGTTGCTGGTGGTGGTTGTGGAGTTTGTGAGTGCAGAAGAGAATGATGGATTGATATGTCCATGGAGCACAAGTTAATGAATTTGAACTTAGTGGCATAATTGTTCTTTACTGAAAATTGCTCTGGCAGATTACTTTCTGCTCTTCTATATCACCTGTCTAGTTTGAAGCAAAAAGCTGTATGTTAATAATCAGAAAATCTATGTGGTAATCATCCTTTTGTATCCACTTTCCAGACTCCTTTTGTTTTGGTATATTAGTTGATTTAATCATGACATTTATTGATCGCTTTAATGGTTTATTGAGATGTTTTGTAGTACAACAAAAGCTAATAGTTGTTAGATTACTGGAGACAAATTTAAACGTCTAATGATTCTCTTCTCTAAGGATTATGCACATACTCAAAAAGTGCCTCTACACTCCAAGATATAGCGACGAAATACAATTCTTATAAAATGATTTATCACTGTTAGTTTGTTGATTATTTTGCAACTATAATACGCATATAGATAGTAACTATTTTGGGATGAAAAGTGCTAACTAGATTTCAAAGTTATATAAATTGTATATATTTCTGGTGATTACATTTGCTTTTGAAAGCATGTAATTTGTAAATGAGAAGAATAGTCAACATTTCAGATCAGTTAGGTTCTACTATTTGTGAGCCATCCTACACGATCATAAGCAATCCCTTAATAGCAATTTAGAACAGTTTAGGGTCATAAAATCCTCAGATCCTGTGGTTCTTCTTTTGAATTAATGTACTTATTTTTTTTCCCCTTTCTGGCTCACAATTGTATACACCTATGCTATACTTTTCTGCTCGACATTGTTTCGTCATTCACTTATTGGTTACTAATGACATTTTTGTGTTAAATCTTTCTAAATATCCTTCATCTCCAAAATTAAAGTGGCTTCTAATATGGATTGCAGTAGTACAAAAAATTATCGATACTGAAGTTTCTAGGAAGAATAATGGTTCGAGATGATTGAATTATTAAATGCTTTTCTGATGTGTAATATTGTGGTGTTCTGCCATTTTTGTCCTTTCTTCTTGATTGCAATTTATGTAAACTGAGCATGTGAAAGTTTTGTGTTTTTTTCTTCTCCCCATAATCTGGGTTATAAAAAGAAAAGGGATAATTAGCTCAGTATCCTTTCTTTTTTGGCACAGACCAATGTCAGAGTCAAATCGAGAATCCACACCTACCGGGAATACAACTTCAAATGTGATGGAAGATCCTTTTGTAGTTATGGAATCAACATCAACTCCCGGATCATCGTCTGGAGTATTTACTGATCCTCTGGAGGAGATTGGTAATCTTGGTAAAGCTAGAAGTACAAGGGCTGATGCATCCTCTGTTAGCGATGGAGTATTTGATGACTTAGATCCCCTTAATGGGTTTGGAAAACCTGTGCATCCATTTTCTCCTGGGAGGGATAATGGAGGGAAGGACAGGAGCCCCTCAAGATCAGGAACACCTGTATCTTCTAGTCTTAGAGAGCAGACCAGGAAGACTTCTAACAGATATTCAGAGAGCAATGTGGAGAAGAAGGTTCCTGTTGAAAATTTTCAGGAACCTCCCTTGTTTGATGTGCCAGATGTTTCATCACATTCTCATAAATCCTTTGGTCATTCCAATCCATTTTCTCCTGGGAGGTTGGACAGCGATGTGGAGAAGAAGGTTCCTGTTGACAGTTTTCAGGAACCTCCCTTGTTTGATGTGCCAGACGTTTCATCACATTTTCATAAATCTTTTGGTCCGACTGCTCCTCCATACTACGAAACAACCTCCCAGGTCGATGTGTCTCAGTCGACAGATGAGCAGGGACGGCAATCAGATGACGTATGGCTTACCGTATCAGAGATTCCTCTTTTTACTCAACCCACTATTGCTCCACCCCCTTCACGACCACCTCCACCAATTCCTCGTCAAACTTCAAAGTCAGAAACTGGCTCCTACTCTTCAAATTCGAGAAAGAAGGGTGATGAATTTTTTTCTCCCCGGAGTTATAATCAATACTTTCAAAATCCTAAGCTTGCTCAACCTGCGGCCAATAGCCCTCCAGTTTCACAGTTGGAAGAACGTGATGATTTTGCCATGGGTAGGTCCCATATCAGTGTTGATGAAAGTGCCAATTTTCATGCTAGTGAAGAGTGTAATGTGACCTCTGCAGCAGCTGCATCTGCAGCTGCCATGAAGGATGCTATGGATAAAGCTGAGGCAAAATTTAGACATGCTAAGGAAGTACGCGAAAGGGAATACGCAAAGGCTGCTAGAAGTAAGGAACCTGTGCATCTGGAGAATGATGACCAGCAAGATGATCTGGGGAGAGAATTTAGGGAAAACCATGAGAAATTAGAGCGTGAAAGGAATCAGGCAGAAGAGGAAGAGAGGGAAGTAAGGAGACTTGAGAGGGAGAGGGAAAGAGCCAAACAGATTGAAAGGGAAAGGGCTAGACAGGCTGTAGAAAGGGCTACCAGGGAAGCACGTGAAAGAGCTGCTGCTGAAGCTCGCTCAAAAGCTGAAAGGGCTGCTGTTGAGAAGGTAAATGCTGAGGCCAGAGGACGTGCTGAAAGAACAGCAGTTCAGAGGGCTCAGGCTGAAGCTCGTGAAAGAGCAGCTGCTGAAGCTAGAGAAAGAGCTGAAAAGGCTGCTGCAGAAGCTAGAGAAAGAGCTGCTTCAGAAGCAAGGGAGAGAGAAGCACGGGAAAAAGCTGCAGTTGCAAGGTCTGAAGCTGAGGTAAGGCGTCGAGCTGAACGAGCTGCTGTTGAAAGGGCTGCAGCAGAGGCTAGGGAAAGAGCTGCTGCAGAAGCCCGTGAAAAGGCATCAGCTGCTGCAAAGATGAGCCAACAAAAGAAAGATGACGATCTGGAATCCTTTTTCAGCATGGGATCTCGAGCAGGCAGTGTACCTAGGGCCAGAACAGATTCGGTTGTAAGTGTTTATGCCAAAACAATGCAATAATTTCACAAGTCTTGTTTAATTTGTAGGAAATTTGTCCATCAGTTTTGTGTTTATTCCTTTGTTTGATTACTATTCTCAGGATCCTGTGTTGAACCAGCAATTCCAGAACAAGGCAGGAGCTGAAGCTGCAATGAGGACATCTTCTAGTGGGGCCTCCAATATGCGAAAAGCTTCTTCTGCTACTAATATCGTTGATGATCTATCTTCTATTTTTGGAGGTATGCCACTGTTTATTTCCTTCCATAATATTGAAAGGTTACTCTCTCTCTCTCTCTGTGACTCATTTGCTCTGATTTTGTAGCTGCTGAATCATCTGGAGCATTCCCCGAGGTTGAAGGGGAAACAGAAGAAAGAAGAAGAGCCAGACTTGAACGCCACCAACGCACTCAAGAGCGGGCGGTATGTGTTTATGCTGTCTCATATTATATTCTTTTCCTCTTTGGTTTGAAGATCAATGAGCATTATGTAGTTTCTTCATCTTCCATTGCACATTTTTGCTTCTTACTATTGATAGCTGGGTTCCATATGCTTAGGCTAAAGCACTTGCTGAAAAGAACCAACGTGATCTTCAAGCTCAAAGGGACCAGGAAGAAAGACATGTAAGTTACTTAAAGAAAAATGGTATCTGCGTACGTGAGTTTGACGGCCAACACATTTTGTCAGTAGGTTAATGGAAATTCCGACACTTGCATGCAAAGGTTGTAGGTTTTAATTGACTGCCTGTTGTTCTATTCTTGTGCTCTTTCAACTATAAACCTAGTGTTTACTCTCACTTCCCAGTTTCCCTCCAGTGGTTTTGGTAGATCACCTATTCTATAGAGTGCTTATAATGTGTAATCTACACCATAATTTTCACCATAATTGTTTATTTCACATTTCAGTTATGTTATGCATACATGTATAGGTTGCAGTTTTAGCAGACACATATTTCTTCAATTTGATCTTTTTGTAATTGATACTGAAATATTTAAATCAAATTATTGGAGTATGAATTAAAAAAATTAATATTCCTCTTGTTGATACAAGGAAATGAATTGAAGATTCTGTCTGGCCCTTTTCTAGTAGATTATTCAAGATGGTATTTTGTGTTTTTAGAGTGTAATTCTTTGCAACTGTTATTACATATTGGGGGCGATTTTTTTCTGAACATATGGCATGTATATGTTGATGACACAAGTAGAATATAGTGTAGATTCCAAATTCAAAATAATCAGGCAACACAAGCTGCAGTTTATCTTTGGTGTCAATCATGGATTTTCTATCTTCAGTTTTGTAGTTCATGTTATGCTGCTGCAGTTTAATTATGACTCATCCTTAGTGTTAAAGCTATATCTACTTCTTACTGGAATAATGTTGTATGGAATTCATGCAAGTTAAGACAAAAACAAATTTGGGATCTAAGCAAAGCTTAAATCACATTGCATACTTAATATGTTCAGTATATATGAATGCATTTCATAACGTTTTTCATCTGTCTAACCTTGATCTCCTCTGTACAGAGGATCGCTGAAACATTGGATATTGAAATCAAGCGTTGGGCTGCAGGGAAAGAAGGAAATTTGCGTGCTCTACTGTCAACTTTGCAATATGTGCGTTTAATTACCTTCTGCATTATGTATACACTCACATCTTATTATCAAATAAATAAAAATCTGATGCTTTGTTGCATACTAGTTACTTCAGTGACATACGAGCAGGATTAGAAGTATGCCTTATGGTAGAATGCCTTCTAAGTCTACATTCTTTTTTATCAATATATATTGTCTGCTATTGCTGCTCGTCTGTTTTATCAGCTACTGTACCCTTTTGCCGATTATCTGTTTTATACTATTTTACCATTATTGCTTTGGATCTCTGGGGATAGTATGTGTCTCAGTTTCTTAGATCCTGGTTTTGTTCTGTTTCTTTCATTCATTAATTGTTTAGCACTTCATAAGATTTTGAGCGAGGTGTCCTTAATCTTACTTAGGTACGCTCTTCTTATATGCAATTAAAAACGTGTCTTGGTTTAGAGGTAACTTATTTTCTCAAGTTTAGGTGTCAGAATACAGATTGCTACTGGTCTTGCGTCTAGTGGACCTAGAGATTTGATGTAAATAGATTTAATACTCCAATCACCGTTGGAGTCCAGATTTCTTTAAGG
>CAIGRN010152158.1:0-17090 GCA_903798345.1 Fraxinus anomala
TTTTGTGATTTAAATATCTACCAGAGCATGGCTTGTCTTGTCAACAAGTAAGGTGGTAGTTGGTAGGAAGTTGTTGACTAGAATTATGGTAGAAACTTTTGTAATATATCTGTCAGTCGATAATAGCATGGTAATGTTTTGATCTTTTTTTTTTTTTTCACTCTTCTTCTTTGCTCAAAAAATTCATCAATGGTATCAGAGCTAAAATTAGATCTGAGAGGGATGGCTTCAAGTGTTTTTTCAGCTCCATTACCTTCTGTGTTTACGGGAGAAAATTATAACTTTTGGGTAGCAAAGATGAAAGCATACCTGAAAGCATATGACCTGTGGAAAATCACAGAAACAGGTAGTGAACCACCACCTCTTAGAGCAAATCAAACTATTGCTCAACTGAAGCAACATAATGAGAAGGTTGAAAAGAAGTACAAGGTCCTTTCTTGCATTAATCAGCTGTTTCTGATGTAATCTTCACCAGTAATCACTTGTGAGACAGCCAAGGATGCTTGGGACAGATCACAAGAAGAATTCAAGGCAAATGCAAAAACAAGGCAAATGCAAGTTCTGAACTTAAGAAGGGAATATGAGTCCTTGAAGATAAAGGAATCAGAAACTATTAAAGATTTTTCTGACAGACTGATGAATGTTAATAAAATAAGGCTTTTGGGAGATAACTTACCTGATAAAAGAGTTGTGGAGAAGGTCTTGATTAGTTTGCTTGAAAAATTTGAGGCAAAAATCCCCTTACTTGAAAACTCAAGGGATTTGTCAACCATAACTTTGTTTGAACTGGGGAATGCTCTTCATGCTGCTGAGCAAAGGAGACTAATGAGGTAGGAAGAACAAGTTGAAGGAGCCTTATTTGTCAAAGGAAAATATAAAGCTCAAACAAGTTATGGAGTGAAGAAGCAACTACCTAAAAAGAAGAAGGTTGAGATCAACAAGAATGCTAGTAAGAATGATGATTATTCTCCCTGCCCTCATTGCAAGAAAACTGGTCATTCTCCAAAATGGTGTTGGTATAAACCAGGGGTCCAGTGCAAAGCATGTAAAGAATTTGAACGTGTTCAAAAGGTGTGTAAAAATGGAAAGGAGAAGGTATTATAGAAGCAGGCACAGGTTGCTGAAAATTAGTAACGAGTTCAGCAGGAGGAGCATCTATTTACAACAGCAAATTACAAGATAAGTAGTGGAATTGGAACTTGGCTACTGGACAGTGGTTGTACTCATCATATGGCTTCAGATTCTAGCATTTTTGTTGAACTAAACAACACATACAAGTCAAAGTTGAAGGTTGGCAATGGTGATTATGTGAAAGTAAAAGAAATTGGTGTGATTGCTGTGCAAACTCCAACATGTATCAAACATATTCTTGATGTACTTTATGTGCCAGATATTGATCAAAATTTAGTAAGTACTTTATGTGCCAGATATTGAGAAGAATTGCACTTTGATATTTAAGGATAGTGGTTGCACTATATTTCATCCAAATGGAAATGAGTTAATGTCAGTTGAAATGAGGCAAAGAAGTTTTCCTTTATAATGGAAGAATATGACCTCTCATGCATTCATTAGTACCAAAGTAGAGTCTTCACTTTGGTACAAACGGTTTGGTCATGCAAATTACACATCACTCAGGCATTTGCACAAATTAGAGCTTGGCCTGACACGAGTGATGAAGCCTCTGTGTGTGATGTGTGTCAACGGGGAAAACAAACCAGCCTACCATTTCCTAAAAACCAATCAAGAAGAGCCATAAAAAATTGGAGTAAATCCACTCTGATGTACGTGGTCCAATGAGAACTCAGACACTGAATGGCAGTAGAGATTTTATAATCTTCATTGATGATTTAACAAGGATGTGTTGGGTGTATTTCTTGAAAATGAAGTCTGAGGTTGCTGGTGTGTTTCAAAAATTCAAAAATCTAGTAGAAAATGAGAGCAATTGCAAAATTAAGGCCATCAGGATACATGATTGAACTGAATATAAGTGTGATTAGTTTGATAAGTTCTGTAATGTTGTTGGAATCAAACATCAATTGACGATGCCTTACACACCTCAGCAAAATGCAGTGTATGAGAGAAAGAATAGGACTTTGATGGAGACGACTAGGTGTGTATTGATTGAGAAGAATGTTCCAAAGGATTTTTGGGCTGAAGCTATGAATACAGCAACCTATCTCCTCAACAGATTGCCTACAAAGGCTTTAAACAAGTTAACTCCTTTTGAATCATGTTATGGAGTTAAGCCAAATGTCTCATATTTGAAGGTGTTTGAGAGTATATGTTATACTCATACACCTAATGCCAAAAGGGATTAATTGAGTCCAAAGGCGGAACTTGGAGTTTTGATTGGCTATTGTGATAATGCCAAAGGATATAGTGTTTATAATCCTCAAACCAAGAAAATTTTGTCCAGCAGAGATATTAAGGTTGATGAAGATTCTTCATGAAATTGGCAAGCAAATATCTTGGATAAATTGCAAATTTCAAAGCTGTTAACTCAAGAAAATGATGACATCATCAATGAAGATGAACCAGAACAAGATATTGATTCTGATTTTAAAAATGAAGTGCTGAGAACCAGGTCTCTTGCTGATGTTTATGCCAGATGTAATTCAACAGTGTTGGAGCCTTCAAACTTTAATGAGGCAGTGAATTCACATGGTTGGATGGCTGCAATGAAGGAAGAGCTGAGTACGATAGAAAAGAATGGAACACGGGAGTTGGTTGATAGACTAAGAGATAAAAATGTAATTGGAGTTAAATGGGTGTATAAGACCAAACTAAACTCAGATGGATCAATCAACAAGTTAAAATCCAGGTTGGTTGTGAAGGGATACGCTCAGCAATATGGCATTGACTACACTGACACATTTGCTCCTGTTGCCATGTATGAAACCATTAGATTGTTGCTCAAAGACGCTGGAAAATTCATCAATTGGATGTTAAGTCAGCCTTCTTAAATGGTTACTTAAATGAGGAAATTTATGTTGATCAACCAGATCGTTTTCTGGTAGCTGGAGAAGAAAACAAGGTATATCTATTAAAGAAGGCATTGTATAGCTTGAAGCAGGCTCCAAGAGCCTGGTACAACAGGATCGATGAAAATTTGAACTGCCTTGGCTTCATCAAGAGTGTTAATGAGCAAACACTTTATATAAAGTAAGTGGATGGAGATGTTATCATCATCTCATTGCATGTTGATGATCTGCTAGTAACCGGTAGCAATCAAACTTTAATTGACAAATTGAAAGATGAAATGATGATGGCATTTGAAATGACATATTTGGGAGAAATGAAGTATTTTCTTGGAATGGAAATAAATCAATCAAAAGAAGGTTTCTTAGTCTGTCAAAGGAGGTATGCCAATGAGATTTTGAAGAAATCTAGCATGGAAAATTGCAAACCAGTAAGTACTCCTCTTGTTCAAAACTTAAAGTTGGTGAAGGATGATGGAAGTAAGAAAACTGATGAGAAAGTATATAGAAGTTTGGTTGGATGCCTAATGTATCTAACAATCACAAGGTCAGACATTACTTTTGCTATAAATTTGCTTTCTAGATTCAAACAAGAACTAAGTGAGTCACATTTCCAAACTGTAAAGAGAGTCCTGAGATATATCAGAGGGAATACTGAAATGGGAATCTGGTTTAGAAGGTTAGAAACCTTGAATTTAATTGGTTATACTGACAGTGATTGGGCTGGATCTTTAGATGATATAAAGAGCACCTCTGGTTATGCATTTTATCTGGGATCAAATCTTGTTTGCTAGAACACAATAAAACAAAAAATGGTGGCTCAATCAACAACAGAGGTAGAGTATATAGCTGCATCAGAGGCCACCAATTAAGTAATCTGGTTAAGGAAAGTGCTGGAGGATCTTAATCACAAACAAGCTGATGCAACTGTCATTTATTGTGATAATCAATCAGCTGTTGCTATGGTTAAAAATCCGATGTTTCATGGAAGAACAAAGCACATCAAGATCAAAAATCATGCAATTACGCAAGCACAAGAGAATTGTGAAGAGAAGCTGGTGCACTACAATGCTGAAGATCAAAATGATTATTTTTACCAAGTCGTTATCCAAAAGAAAGTTTAAAACATTGAGGAAAAACCTTGGTGTTTCCAGTAAAAGTGTCAAGGAGGAGTATTGATATTTAGTGTCACTTTTACTGTCACATTTTGTAGCAATCATATATATTAAATATATCCATGTAATGTTGAGCATTGCTTGTCCTGTCAACAAGCAAGGTGGTAGTTGTTGGGAAGTTGTTGACTAGAAGCATGGTAGAAACTTTTGTAATATATTATAATATATTTGATGGCAGCCGGTAATGGCATGGTAATGTTCTGATCATTTTTTTTCACTCTTCCTCGTTGCTCAAAAATTCCATCAGATTTTATCTACAAAACAAGGATTAAAAATCATTTTTCATGGAAGAATGCTACTACTGGAGACATGGAAACATGGTCTCCGAAAGTCTTTAAAGGCCAAATTATAGAAACCCTTAGTTTTGTACAGTGACAATCTTTCTGTTCAATCACATTCTTCTCCATTTTTTTTACAATCATTACGTTTTACTTGCTTTTAGTTCTTTTCCAATGCAATTCTTTATTTTGTCATTCAAACAGTGGCTATCACACTACATCTAGGGTCTCATCTTCAAACTTCACTTCAAGTCTCAACTCTAGTAGAAACTTACATTTTGCTTTTAGTTAATTAACAATGTACATACTACTTGCATGCAAGGCAAAAAACACATGCAGCCTTTGGAAATTAAATTGTATATTGTAAAATTTAAGAGAATGAAAGTGGCAAATGATATATATTTGTTTCCATTTTCATATGGCCAGTTGAGTTCAGGTAAAACGAATAGAACTGCCGAGATGGAAAGATCACCATAGGAACCAGTTGTAACATATTTTTGTGGCAAGGAAATCATCAATTATTCGTCGATAAAGTGGTAGGTGAGGAATAACAAGCTAGGCCTTTCCAATCATTGCACCAAGGAAATGTTTCAATATCCAAAAATTGATCCATATAGGCTTTAACATTTTAGCATCGTCTTGTAAAGTATTCGAAAGTAATGGTACTAATCCAAAATAATAACAAGCTTGGTAAACAGAGGAGAACACGTGCATCAAAAGAGTTACAAAAAATCCAATCTGTTAGGCACTAAGAATAAATTGTTGGGAAGCCCCGATGCATTCGTAACTTTATATTTGAATTGTAAGGGTGATGATATAAGCTGAAATTTTGCTCAGACGAGTTATATGCCATTAGTATGGGGTTGATGAAATATACCATTGCAGTCTGCTTTACGTCTTTTCCACAATTCAACGAAATAATTCTTACTGTTACTCAAATACTTACGTTTTGGCACACATATAAAAGAGAAGCAAGAAGCCACACTGCTTCGGTGGGGGATTCGATGAGCCCTCTCTCATGGGCTGTTCGATAATTGGGACTACAAGCTCATCCTAATATCCATGCCCTTGAATTCCTTTGATCGTTTCCATACGAGTAATTTGTAAGTAAGGAGTACCATAATAAAGCTTGTTACACCTCATCACCGAAACTTCAAACTAAGCTTACGTAGTAGTCCACGTGGAGGAATAAGTTAAGTTGACCGAAAGTCAACAAAGTCCCTGACTAGTTAGAGTGGCCAAGTCAAAGAAAGTTTCAAAATCTTTCCACTTCGAAGCTCTCCGTGCCAAAGTCCTCCATTCTGAAGCTCTCACAGGCTTTTAAAAAATGTGTAGGCGATCTTTAGGAATGATTAATGAGACATTTGTTATAATGAATGTCAAGTCTGTCAGCCTAGGTTGTAGGATGACTGACCCATTGTCAATGTATTAAATGAGTAGCGGCTAGTGATATGATATTTCGACCTAGGAGAGGAAGACACGTGGTTCTTATCCAACGATTTTCACTTCGATCAAAACTCTTTAAATTCCAACTCTTGTAACATTTTAATCTAATGCAACTTTTTACACTTAAAAGTTATTCTCGATATTCTCTAGCTTATTTCATATTCTTATTTGCTTTAGTTTATATCATCTTGCTTTGATTGAGATGTTTATGGTTGATTATTAGTATGCAACCTCTTATAAATATACCATCGGTGTCTGAACATTTTTGTCTCACACCTAAGAGCATCTTCCATGTCCATATATAGTGACGTTGTCCAACCAAGTTTCTGGACAAAACGTGTTGGAACTTGCTTGCGTGGATGCGAGTGGGCCCGATATCTATTGTCCACGTCATCCTTACAAAAAATGAGGTCAATAGATTGGCACCGTCTGTAGGAAACACATACACATTCACCATGAGAAACCCGTGGAAAATGCTGATTGAAAAATATATTTTGGGTGGGTTTTTTACCTTTGAAGAAAATGAGCTATTCCCGAAGAATGAGTGCTTGAAAACCCTAGGAGAAACCATTTGGGAAAAGTTTTGTTTGTTCCTTTAAAAATGAATATCGTTTGTTGATAAAAAATCATCAGAAGAGTCACATTTGAAGAAAAGTCAGAATGAGTTGGACAATGAAGAGTCAGTGCCTTGAAGGACTAGGGAACACTCTGAATGAGGGAAACCTTCACACGCCATTCCTGCAGCCCACCGTCAGTTTTACCAATAGCATCGATAAGGCGGGTCGAGAGGTGGATTTAGGCGGCTGCTAGGCTTATCAGAAGGTAGCTACCATGACCACAAATATGAGAAATATCACTACAGAATATTGCAATGTAGGAGCTACTTAGGTAGATATGGGCATGGAAGTCGGTAAATTCCTTATGCCTCTCGAAGGGGCTATTATGTATAGCAAAAGCCAGTCTTTCCTTTCACACCCAAGGAGGATATTATCCCCAAGAGGATGAGGTTCAGAGCCAAATGTCACCTCACAACTATGAAGGAGACGACAACCCCCAGCAAAGAGAAGTAATTGTGGATACCTTCTCGAATTATGCGTCTGGCCGACCTACAGAGGCTCCATTCAATGGAGATGAAGTCTTCCATCCTGTGTATGAGCCATAACCTAAACCTCAGAGATCTACCAGTGTGTTTGATAGGATGAGTCCAGTGGGACCTAGAAATAGGCATTCCTAGCCACCTCCAACACCTAATAATAAGCTTCAACCACCTCGCCTTACGATACGGCAGGAGAATGTACAAGGACGTGAACCACCGAGCCCTCCTCCTAGAAATATGCATAAGAGGAGAGGAGATGATGCTAGGAATCAGGTAGGCCCATCCCAACCACATGCTGGACATCAGTTTGGGAAGGATGAAAATTTTGATGAACTACAAAAGTCTTGCGAACTAGATGATGATGATGAAAATTTGGCTTTCTCATAGGGGTTGAAAGATGACTCTGCCCAAGTCACTTCATCCCACCTAAAATCCCGAAGTATGATGGAAGGGATGACCTCACAAAGCACCTCAACAACTTTAAAACCCATAGAGTTTAAGGATATCCTCAACTGTAGTGAAATGTAGAGCCTTTCACTTGACTCCAAGTAGGGGTAGTCGAAGTGTGGTACACCAGACTTCCAAAAAGGAAGTATCAAAAGCTAGCCAAATTTCAAAAAAGATTTCCTTAAGTGCTTCACAACTAGCAAGGAAGGTGAAAGGCCTATACAAAGTCTCCAAGACATGATGCAGCAATCGAGAGAATAATTGAAAAGCTTCTTGTCACTTTTCACAAATGAAATGACTTACTACATACATGTTATTGATAGAGAAGCGTTGTTAGCCTTGAGGGGAGGGCTAGATATGTACTCTTTCTTTTGAAATGATGTATAGAATAAGGATTACACGAGTTATGATGCCCTACTGAAAATGATTAGGTTTGAGATCATCAATAAGGAACTAAAAGATCACTACAATGGGACCAGTTAACGATTCCCACATCTTCAAAGACAACAAGGAATAGGCCCTACCTCTTACTTAATTGATTGCCAGGTCGAGTAGTCAACCTTATTCAATTCAAGACAAGTGTTAACCGTAGCCATGCTAAATACAATACCTGCTTTAGCCTATGAAGAGTTGAATCTTAGCATTGACACGCACCAAGGCTTAACTAGTGAACTACTCAAAAAGGAAGGGATAGATGACGAAGCTTTGAACCTAGAAATAGGGATAAAGTACCCATCTATTGTACTTATCACCACTCTTATAGCCACAGCACGGTTGACTGCAAAGATATTACCTTGCACCACAATCAGATAATTAAAGGGACAATAGATGTCTATGAAGAGATGCATCCTTTCCTAGGTAAGATCAACGACTTAGGAGAGATGATGCTAGGCCACCCTGTCTAGAAAAGAGTAAAGAGGGTTCATCCAATCACCACCACCCCTGAACCCACTATGCAAGGAAGGCCAAGAACTCCCCAATGCAGAGCCTCATTTTCGATAGAAATTGCCCCCAAGACAACAGGGAGATGCAATCGATTACCTTCAACCAGGAATTTACTATAGGTTTGCACTATCCCCACTGCGATGCTATAGTTGTAAAGATAGTTGTTGAGCGTAACGGTTTGAAATGAATGTTAGTGGATAACAAGAATTCTATCAACATAATCATTAGAGCTACCTTTGATAAAATGGTTGTGGATTATGAGCTAACCCCTATGTCTTCCCGACTATAAGGATTCATGGAAGACATATCATTCCAAGAGAAAAATCACTCTCGCGATGGAGATGGGATTAGAGCCCTAAGTAGCCCATCACTCCATGAAATTCTTGATAGTAGATAACCATTCAACCTATCATGGAGTTGTGGGGCGACCTTCTCTAAAAAAATTATGGGCTGACATATCCATCCACCAAATGTGTATGAAGTTTCCAATTGAAAATGGTATAGCCACAGTCCGAGGTGATCAGATGGGTTAAAGTGAGTGTTACTTAAATTCCCTAAGAAAGATGGAACCTTAAGAAGGCAACATAATTCTGGTAAATATTGCCGTGGATGACACCCCTGAACAAGGGTAGACCCTTGAGCAAGGAAAAGATACTGAAATGTTAGATGCCACTTAAGAAGAGGCTGTCTTTGGAATGACAGATGCCCCTGCAGAAGAAACGGCTAAGGTCGATGAACTGGATCATTCCGTCATCGAATATAAACCTCAAGCCACCCCAGTTGAGGAGTTGGAAAGTTTTCTAATGGACCCCTAGGATCTCTCCAAGTCGTTGTAGGTTAGAAAGCGTTGTAGGCGGGGTCTAAGGAAGAGCTAGTGTGCTTTTTATATAAAAACTTATACGTCTTTTCTTGGAAGCATGAGGACATGGTTGGCATTGATCCAAAGGTTAGATGTCATCACCTGAAAATTGATCCTAAGGTTGTCCTGTATGTAAAAGAAGAGGGCTTTCAATCCAAAAAGGTACCAGGCCCTGAATGACAAATTGAAAAAGCTGATTGACAATCTCTTCATAAGAGAGGCCACTTATCCGAAATGGATATCTAACCACATCCTTGTCAAGAAACATAATGGAAAGTGGAGAGTGTGCATTGATTTCTCTAATCTCAATCAAGTTTGGCCAAAATGAAGTTTTCCATTTCCACGAATAGATCAACTTGCGCATTCCATCGCTAGGCATGAATTGCTAAACTTCTTGGATGCCTATTCAAGCTACAACTAAGTCCCCATATATCCAATTGATAAAGAGCACACGTCCTTCATAACAGACGGAAGTTTTTATTGCTACAAGATAATGCTATTTGGGTTGAAAAATGTCGAAACCACATATCAGAAGCTCATTAATAAAATCGACATTATCTACGAAACAATAAAAGTTTATGTAGATGACATGCTAGTAAAGAGCTTTAGAGCAAGGGATCATGTAAAGTACTTAGACAAAGCTTTTTGGATACTAAGAACGTATAAGATAAAGTTGAACCCCTTAAGTTTGCATTTGGTGTAGCCTCCGAGAAGTTCTTAGGCTACATGGTCAAACAAAGGGGGAAATAGGAAAATCCTAAACAAATCAAGGCATTGATTGAGATGAGATTCCCCAGAAGCCCAAAGAAGTGCAAAGCCTTACAAGATGGGTAGCAGCCTTGAGGATTCAAAGGAAGGAAGGAGGTTCCAGTGGATAGAGGAGTGCAAAGTGGCCTTCCAAGGGCTAAAGAACTATTTAGAACAAACTCCATCCTCTCGAAACCAAAAGATGATGAACCTTTGCAACAATATTTCTTGGTATCTACCGATGCCATCAATTCGGTGCTTATAAGAGAAGAGGATGGTCATCAACTGCTCGTCTATTATATAAGCAAAGCACTTTTGACGATAGAGATTCACTACCCAGATATGAAAAAACTAGCTTTTACCTTGGTCACGGCCTCTAGGAAGCAAATGCCATGCTTCCAAGCCTACATTATACATGTTCTAACAAACTTCCTACTGAAATAAATGCTACAAAAACCAGACACCTCTAGGAGATTGTTGAAATGGGTTGTGGAGCTCAACGAATTCGATATAGTCTTCAATACGAAAATAGCTATCAAGGGCTAAGCACTTGAGGACTTCGTCGCAGAATTCACAAATGCTCCTGGAATGGAAGAAGTGATGGAGCCATCAGAACTACTACATGAAGCTTGTATGTTGATGGTTCCTCTAGAGAGGCAAGTTCAGGGGTAAAAGTGGCCTTGGTAAGCCCGGAAGGTCACAAACTTAATTGTGCAATAAGGTTTGGGTTCAAGGCTACCAATAATGTGGTAAAATATAAAGTTCTCCTAGCCGGCCTCAAACTAGCTAAAGAAATGTAAGTAAAAAGGCTAATTATCAACAGTGACTCCCAGTGGTGGTTAGCCAGGTTAACGACAACTTTACTGACAGAGATAAAAGCATAATCGTATAGCTGAAGTTGGTGATGGACCTCATTCCATCATTTGAAATTTCATGTTAGCACAAATTCCATGCATGACGAACGCTCATGCTGATGCTCTCTCGAAGTTAGCAAGTACAAAAGACTCTGAGCTACTTACAGTGGTTCCTATAGAACATCTCTCTAAACCCTCCACTTTTAAGAATGAATAGGTAATACGGGTTGAGAGTACGTTCCTGAATGCAACCTATCATAGCATACCTTAGGGAGCAGGCCCTACCCACTGACAAAGAAGAAACACAGAAGTTCAGAAGAAGGACACAGCACTTCATATTTCTAAAAGAAGTGTTGTATAAAAGGGATTTCTCCCTACCCCTCCTTCAATGCATAGGAGGCCCATGGGTTAACTATGTTCTCCGAGAAATTAATGAAGGAGTCTATGGCAACCTGATTACGCCCAAACAATAACAATGTAGTTTTAGCACAGTTTTGAGGTGTCGATTCCACATGGAGATGGAAAAATGCTCAAAGGATAAAAAAAGATGTTTTCTCGTTTGTGAAGTAGAATTTGTTGTTCAAATAAAATTAATAATTCAATGTTTGAAATAATGAAATAATGAAATAAAAATCAATGTTTTGAAGTAGTGAAGCATATGAATTCTCTCAATTAGATTGGATCAATCTCGTAAATTATTCATTTTCATAACTCAATTAGAGGACTTCGTCCCAACTCTCTAATCGGAAGATATAACGTTACAAATCACTTTAATTCAATTGTAATCCTAGAATCTAAACTTCCTATAACATATTTGCAATATTTTTATTAAAATAAGATCGAGAATCGACCATAAACATAAAGCATAAGGCAGTAATCAATCCATAATAAAGTAAAATTGAAATCGAAACTCAGCAAATAGTTTAGTTCTTCAATGGAAAAAGCATGATTTAATCCATAAAAAAATCAAGCAAAGATTAAGCCAATCCCAAAATATTTATGAAAATAAAATCTAAATTCTAGAATTGTCTGACAATGAAAAATCGAATTACGTGAATAAAAAGATGAGAAATCACCAATTCCAATGGAGTTCTTTCTTAGCTTCACCAAGGTTTTTAGTTCTTAATCGAGATTCTTGAGCAAAAACTAGAGAACAATATGTATGGACGCGTCCACCCCCGTTCTAGTACGTTCTAAGCTTGAAATAATGTGAAAGAGGTTGGTTTCCATAAGAGTTTGACGTAAATTATGAAACTGAATCGTTGCGATCGCATAGAACAACCAACTGGGTCCTGGATTCTCTAAAGGGCATCATGCGACCACATAGGGAATAGGCTATGCGACCGCATAGCTTATTTTCTTTTCCACTTGTTGCATTTTGGTCCTCAAACTCTGTTCCTCATTTTGTGACTTCTTTTTCCATTTCCTTTTCTTCCCATGCTTAATTCCTTAGCCCAATTTGACCTCGTAATTTTCCTATCTTCGTTTTGCCTTCTGAGTCATCTTTTGGATATTTGTAATTTGGTCATTGAACTTTCATTTCCTTCAATTTGGTCCTTTTTTTCACTTGTTTCTCCTTATTCCCGCTACATTCCTCACGTTGTACAACACGTAAATTACATAGAGTTAAGATATTCCAACATATTAATCAACAAACTTTCATTTCCTTCAATTTGGTTTTTTTTCCACTTGTTTCTCCTTATTCCCGCAACATTCATCACGTTGTCCTGCAAAACGTAAATTACATGAAATAAAGTGATATTCCAACATATTAATCAACAATATTCCATGTTTTGACAGTAAAATAAGTGTAAAAATGCACTTATCAAACTCTCTCAAACTTGAACTATTGTTTAAAATCCTCAAATAAAATTGTAACTTTACTCTACATAAAACATGGCCTGTCAACATGCCATGTCTCAGGATTGTAATTCAATTATCAAACAAATGAACAATTACAATAGTGCACAAATTAAATCAATCTCCACTTGTTATATGCATAACCCGATGTGTTCGTGTGAAAATTCATGTCGACATATTAAGATCATGAGTAGCTCAACACCTGACCCATAGTAGTCAAATATATCCTTACTTCGCTCGAGAGGTACACACCTCCAAAACAATGAGAAACTTATATAGAATGAGGCAAAATAAAGGAACATACCTTGATGTTAGCCTTGATGTTCAAGAATGATGGAGAAAATGTGAGCGTGAGTGATGTGTTGTGGCGTGTGTGTGTTGTGTAGGAGAAGTGGTCGAGTGGTGGTGTGTGTAGTGGTGTGGGTGTACCTTGTATGTGTGTATCTTGTGTCCGTGTGTGTGTGTTTTAAAACAACTTCTGGGCATTCATTTCCTCTGTGTGACCGCATAGAGGAAAGTGATGCAGTCGCATAGAGCAAATGTCCAGGGCCAATTTAGGCCCTGATGCTCTACTTGTGACCGCATTGCTGGTTAGTCTATGCGGTCGCATAGACTAGTAGCAAGGCAAATATTTTTTCATTTGAGACCCTCGATACCTCGATATTTGTGTTATACAAGTTCAAATATATATATAATGCGTATATACATCATGGAAAAAGTTTAAAACATATTCAACTCTTTGAAAACTTGTTTTTGGTCAAATTGCACTAAACACTCGATTTTCGATCCACTTTGCAACTCGTCATTCCAATGTCCCCAAAACTTTTCAAAACACATTTTAAACTACAAGGAATGCGTGGATGCCATGAATTTGGTCCTAAAAATATTTTTAAACTTGAAAACACATGTTGATCGCGGAAAACTCAAAATTGATCGATTTGCATCGAAATGCGTAACGTCCACCAAGAATCAACTAAGTACCATTCCAATACCCACCAAAACACACTTAGGTTTTTTTTGTAAGATAAATAAAAAAAGTTCCATGATAACTTATGCAATGCAATACACAACAAACTATGTTCCCCACAACCAAACCGGACATTGTCCTCGAGGTCTAAACATGCCTACCAAAGAAAAAAGGAAGAGTATCACCTGAATATCAGAGTAAATTACATAGGGTTGGAACGATAGTTAGCCTGAAAAGTACTCAATTCGAAAAAAAAATGAAACAAGAAAAAAAAAATTTAATAAAAGCAAAACTAATAAACAAAAAGAAAAATGAATAACATACCTGAGGAGTATCCTCCACTGCAGGCACCTGTTGTCCATAAACGATCTTAAGACGTTGCCCATTCACTTTAAATACCCTACCATCGTTAGGATCCTCAATTTCAACGGCCCCGTGATTGAAAACTTGTTTTACCACAAAAAGGGTCAGTCCACCTAGATCGAAGTTTTCCTAGGTGATTGTGAGGTCTAGAATCGTACAAGTACATTTTTTAATTTTGTTCAAATTTCTTTCTAAGAATTTTTTATCATGAAAAGTTTTCATTTTCGCCTTATAGATTCCTCAATTCTTCCAACTCATTCAATTGAAATTTTCTAAGCTTACTGCCCTCTTCTATATCGAAATTAAAATGTTTAATAGCCCAATAGGTCCTGTGTTCAAGCTCTAGAGGTAAATGGCAAGGCTTCCCAAAAATAAGGTGATTGGGTGACATGCCTATGGAAGTCTTAAAAGCTGTACGGTAAGCCCAAAGTGTATCGTTCAGTCTTAAATACCAATCTTTATGATAACGGTTCACTATTTTCTCCAAGATTTGTTTAATTTCCCTATTAACCAATTCTACCTACCCACTAGTTTGGAGGTGATAAGCAGTAGAATTTTTTGAATGACCCCATACTTTTTCATGAGTGTTTCGAATGAACAGTTGCAAAAGTGTGTGCCTCTATCACTAATAATAACATGTGGAGTGCCAAACCGAGACAAAATATTTTCTTTCAGAAATTTAACAACCGTTTTATTGTCATTAGCCCTACAAGCTGATGCTTCTACCCATTTAGACACATAGTAAAATGCCACAATAATACTTAAATAACCAAAAGAGGGTAGAAACAGTCCCATAAAATCAATTCTCCCACAATCAAATATTTCAATTACTAAAATGGGATTTAGGGGCATCATTTTACGCCGGGGCAAAGCACCTAATTTTTGGCATATGTCACAAGATCTACAGTAATTATTAGTGTCCTTAAATAAAGTGGGCCAGTAGAAACCACATTGTAAAATTTTTGCAGAAGTCGTTTTTATAGAAAAATGGCCTCCGTATGCTTGGGTATGACAAAAATTTAGCACACTGGATATCTCCTCATCAAGGACACAACGTCTTAAAATTTGGTCAGGACAGTATTTAAATAGACATGGATCATCCCAATAGAAATTACGTAACTCGACCAGGAACTTCCTGATGAGAATCGCGTAGCAACGATCACTACGCAACCCCGCAAAAGATTGACGATTCCAAGACAGCCCAAAGAATAATCTGGTTTAGAGTTTGAACCAAGAATAATGAACCAAACAACCAAACAAAACAAAATTTGAATGACCTCTTGATTACACAACGCGTGATCCATACTCGATGTTGAATGTCACAAGATTAACTTGATAAGTTCACAAAGTTCTAAGAAGAACAAGATTTGAAAGCAAAATAGCCTCTCGATTAATTCTCAACAATGTAATTCGTTCTTACAATGAAGAATGAAAATCTAATTTATACTAGCCCTAAAATAAAGCTAAAATCGTGAATAATATTCTAAAGATTACAAAATTATGATAAGAATATAATTCTAGTGCAGTTAGGAAGTTTCCAGAAACTGAAAAAAAAAACACCTGCCGGATTTAACTATGTAGCCGCATAGTTGTTTTGCATGCAGTCGCATAGTTCAATGAAAATGCTCCCTGCTAGCTTCGATAAATAGGCATGCGACCACATGCCTGGTTCTACTATGCGGTCACATAGTAGTAACTTTGGCCTCCGTCTTCATCCACTTGAATCAAGTTGCTCAAACCTGTTTCGGCCATAGACCCCAACACAAAACTTGCTCCATTCTCTGCCAAGATCACCATGTCATCAACCGTAGCTTGAACGAACAATCCCATCGCCTCTTTCACTTGCTTTGCTCTCGAACATGTCATCGAGCCTCCTTCGATAATCAATAGGTCTCGGTTCATCGGGCTCGGTTCCTGGATCATATCATCCCCTCCCCCTTCAAAAGAATTCAACCTCGAATCTGTACCTGCATCGAAAAAGGAGAGATCAAACACATTAAAAGTTGTTGAAACATTATACTTACCTGGAAGGTCCAATTTGTATGCATTGTCGTTGACTTTCTCCAAAATTTGAAATGGACCATCCCCTCGTGGTTGTAACTTTGATTTCCTTTGTTCTGGAAAGTGCTCATTTCTGAAATGTACCCAAACCTAATCTCCTGGTTCGAATGTCATGCTTCTCCGGCCCTTGTTTGCTTGCGACGCGAAGTGTTTGTTTTTACTCTGAATTTGAGCCCTTACCTTTTCATGGAGTGACTTTACCAACTTGGCCTTTCTTTTACCATCTAAGCTACCTTGTTCATTCACAGGAAAATATATTAAATCCAAAGGTATCAGTGGATTAAAACCATAAACAATTTCAAATGGTGAAAACGATGTAGTAGAAAGGTGCGCAAGAGTTGTGTCATGGTCCTATTCACTACATTGGTCTGACCATCAGTTTGTGGATGACAAGTTATTGAAAACATAAGTTTAGTGCCTAACTTACCCCACAAAACCCGTAAAAAATGACTCAAAAATTTCACATCCCAATCAGATAATATGCTCTTAGGTACTCCCATGTAAACGCACTATCTCCTTAAAGAATAACTCAGCAATGTTAGTGGCATCATCGGTCTTATGACATGCTATGAAATGTGCCATCTTACTAAACCTATCTACCACCACAAATATCGAATATCATCCCTTCTTAGACCTAGGTAAACCTAAAANATGAAATGTGCCATCTTACTAAACCTATCTACCACCACAAATATCGAATATCATCCCTTCTTAGACCTAGGTAAACCTAAAACAAAATCCATCGAAATATCAACCCATGGTTCACTAGGCGTAGGTAACGGTGTGTACAAACCTTGAGGAAAAACCTTAGATTTAGTCTGCTTACAAGTTATGCATCTACTACGTACTTTCTCAACATCACTTTTCATCTTAGGCCAATAAAAATGTTCCTCCAACATCTCTAAAGTATTTTTAATCCCAAAATGTCCCATCAATCCACCATCATGTGCTTCCCTCACTAATATCTCTCGCATTGAACAATTAGGAATACACAACCTATTTTTCTGAAACAAA
>CAIGRN010152172.1:0-15606 GCA_903798345.1 Fraxinus anomala
TACAATCGTCTTGACTTTGTCGTTCTTTTGACGTGTATCTTGATTTGAGTCTTTTGCGAATCTTTAAGTTCCAATTCGATCGTCGCATGCAAATCGTTATTGTCTTGAATCTCATGTCTTCAATTTTACTAATATGCAATAATCACAATAGACACTCGAAATCAATTTGTTAGAAATAAACGCAATTTGTTTTTGATAATCAAAACGAGACGTCAATCATAGGTCAACAATATTGTCAAGGCGATCATCAAGTCCGTCCAAGAAGGTATACACTCGATCCTCTTGAACTATTTGATTGTATTGTTGAATATCAAAACTCCACTTCATTGGATTGGGTCAGCGAAAGTCTATTTTACACTAGATACCTTGTAATTCGGTGTAAAATTTTTCAAGAGGACTGCCGGCTTATCGCAAGTGAGTAACACGTCACCAGAGTTCGTAGACTTAGGAAGTATCACTGCTGTCAAAATATGTAGTAGCAATGGCATCCCAAACCGATTTCGCAGTAGGAAATCAGATAAAATTTCCTATTAGAGTTGGGTCCATCGAATTAATTAAGCATCCTTTAACAATTGCATTGTCGGTACGCCATTTTCAAAAGGATGGTTCGGTAGGAGATGGTGGGGAAAGATCACCATTGATGTATCCCAGTTTGTCTTTGCCAGGGATATACATCTCGATAACTTGGGACCAAATGGCATAGTTGGAGCCATCCAACTTGATACCAATCGGGGTTGTAGTATTTTCAGTGGTAGGGGTCGAAAGCTGGACTTTGGATAAGGCGTCGTTCATGGTTTTAGTGAATGTAGTGAGAATAGAGTCGGCGGTGTGTGGGGTTTTACCAAAGTTGGTGTCATCGTCGATATCTGCCATTGTTGAAGGGGCAAATCACAAACTAGAGGTATAACAGGGAAGACCCAGAATCTACTCTTGCTCTGATACCATGTTAAAATCATTCCTCATATTTCATTCTGGTTCACATAAGAGCATAAATAATAGGAAAACTAGAACCTATTCTTGGCTATACAAATATTATGGCTAGTATCATGGATGACCCTTAATAGAAGGGATTCTATATTTACTACTTAATCAAATCTAACAGATCTCGCCAACAGAAACAGCTTCTAAGCATTTCACCAAAATTGATTCTCTCTTATGTAAATTCAATAATCATGAGCTATATGGATAGAGTTTCACAATTGTTACTCTTATCTTGGTTTGAAATTGTTGAGATTTGAACTGCTTTATCCTCCGTTGTCTATTCACACTTATAGGGGCATTGTTGTGTAAGTTTGCAACCTTTATCATTTGATAATCTTGGTCCACCTTCTCACTCCATTGACTCGCACAATAGCAAATGTTTTCGAGATGTGGTGTGTTAATATCCTACAAATTGTACTAAGATTCAAGGCAAGGTTTGATTCAAAAATGATTGAGAGATTTAACATTGGCTTAGAGAAAGGGTCTGCAATTTTTCTATCCTCCTCCTTTCGAAGATATCACTTGTTGTTGTAGCATGAATTTGCGCTCCTGGGAATCTTGTTCATATGCATTTTTATGTGCTTCCAATACTACATCGATTGTGTCTAAGCTAATAACAAGTCCGATGATTTCTTTTGAGAGTGTTCTGATGATTCATCCTTGAAGGAAAATATCAAACAATGAACTCATTTGTTAATTTGGGAATGCAATTTTCTATTTTATGGTGTTGTTTGGATTTGATGTGATGTATTTGGTGAGTGACAATTAGTCCGTAGATTGAGAATGAATTTAATTATAACTTTATATGGAGCCGTCAGATTAAGAAAGAAATAGTGAGCTTACTCACTCGTCATTTTTTTTTTTTTTTTTTTTTTGAGTAATTGATAATTCCAATTTTTCTTGCTTCTATTCTAATCATAGAGGTGATAAATTAGGGAAATATTTATTAGCCTATAGTTTTTGGTACATAAATTATTATTTTTTAATCATTTGTATGATTGTATCACTGATCGAAACATACATTTGGTATGAGAATAAGTTAGCACAGATGAAGTACAATGAGTGTAGTATAAGAATAGGCAACAAAGAAGGATTTAGGACAAAATTATAAGCCGGCCTAATATGTAGAAAAGAAATAAATTTACACATAAAAAAATTTACAAGAAAAAAAATGTATAATAAAAAGATTAATGGGGCGGGGACTGGAATGGGCTACAGCCCAGCCCAGTCCCCCGCCTAATTCCGTCAATGGTAGGCAAAAGTCTGTGAACCCTGTGCTTTTCAAGTAAGCAGCAACTTTTGGGATGTGTATTCTCCTCAAGAGTCAAGAATAATTAATGATGGAGTGGGACTGGCCAGAGTTGTAGGGTGGCAAGGGTGATTTGAGTATGGGTCCTTGAGAAAGATGGTCTATTAGTAATTTTTGAAAAAGATTTGGGACTTCTATTGCAATTTTTCCTTTATTTTTTATTTAGTTTCTTTGTCTTATATATATATATATATATATATTTTAAAGTGAAGGTCCAATTCGTCATTTTAAGCAACTTTAAAAAGGGGGGGGAGGGGGGGGGGGTGTCACTAAGTGAAGGGTAATTATATTACCACCACATATTTTAATAGTTACATCACAATTTTAATTTATTTTTTTCATTTACTTAAATGGCCTTGAGTAAAATTACTTGATCAACCCCACACTAAAATATATTCTTTGACATAAAATAATTTGTCTATAGACACCACAATCACAACAATTATAGTGTCTCTATATTCCTTTTATCTGTGGTGCATCGTTTACAGTGTTTTCAAGAGACCAAAAAACTTCCAAAATCCTTTTATGTCATTTCAGACAATAATCTAGAGAGAAACCAAATGGGGAAATGAGAGAATTGTTTTCTTGTTCAAGAAATAGGTTGGAATTTTCCAACTTTGAACCTGCAATATATATAAATATAAATATGTGTGTTGTGTAAATGAAACACAAGTTTTATTTTTGTTCTTCTGGGTCACTTTTTGTTCTGCAAATCCTAATTTCAGTTAATTGGATCTTCAGTTTCTTCAACGGGTTTGTAGTGCAAAACTGATAATTTGTTAAATGAGTGCTTTACTGAATTCAATTAATAAGTAGTTGGGTGCCCGGGAAATCATGGTATTCTTAAAGTCCTAAACTTTGTGAGATTTTACAGTGTCTAGAAATGGAATGTTCTTACAGCTCACTTGTAACTATTATCTTTGACAATGGAATATTGAATTGGTGATTCAATTCTACAGCCAAATGAGTCATTAGAATTGCTTTTTTAACGTTTTGGTTGTTTAAATTTTCATTCAATTTTTTATGCAGGAATAAGGGGTGATCTCAATTTTATGGTTGTTGTCATGTCGAAGCGGAGACTACAAAATAATAAAATAAAGTGAAATGGCAGGATTTTTTTAGAATGTGCTATGGAATCTGACAATGAGGAAGAATGGGTTGAAAAAAGACGAGAAAAAAGTAAGGAGTAATACTGCTTTTTTCTTTATCTTTAGTTTTATTGGATGAAGGCTATAATAGTAAATTTGTTGTGGTATATTTATTAAATACGGGTTTTAATTGTGGTTTAATTATAATGTAGTGTGCTAATATAATTAGCGTTAAGTGAAATGTTGGAATGTCTGGTGCTATAAAAAAATTGAAGATAGATTAATAAAAATTTACAAAGATCGAGGATGGAGAGTAAAAATTTCCTTAAAATAAAAGATAGCTCAATTTTCATTTAGCCTTGCACATTTTAAAAATAGGAGAGACGTGTCAATACATAGAACAATTTAAAAAGTAATAGATTCAATTATTGTATATATCCAATCAATTATTGTCACCCACCTCATCACCCAATTTTCTGTATCATTTTCATTTGCGTTGACTGTTGTCTGTCAGTCTTCCTTGACTTTGAAGTCTCTTCGTTTTTCTTAGCTCCCAAGTTGTTCTTTCCTCTCCTGCCTCTGTTATTCTTCAAATTTTGTAAGAAATTTAAGAAAATATCCTCATCAGTATCATGGGCTCGATTAATTTGTCTTCCTTGACTTTGAAGTTTCTTCGTTTTTCTTAGCTCCCAAGTTGTTCTTTCCTCTCCTGCCTCTGTTATTCTTCAAATTTTGTAAGAAATTTAAGAAAATATCCTCATCAGTATCATGGGCTCGATCATTGTCATTATCTTCACTCAATTCTTCAATGTCCTTGCTTGGCAAGTTGCACTAATTCCATAATTTTCTCCTCAAATTTTGTTCTTGATCGTAATAAAAGGTTTTTAACATTATGTTTTTGACCCTTCTTGTTTAATTTTGCAGGCCATCAATTCCTCTGATGTATCCCTTGTAAGTACCCCATTGGAATTCTACATTTATTGGGTGCTATTAATTTTTTACTGTTGGAATTGAAATATGTTTAAACAGGTATGCTTCGATTCGAGCAATAAAATGTGATCAAGAATCATTCTATCAGCAATGCCTCAAATATTGGGTATTGTTTTCCATGGCCACAATCTTGGAATGTACACTTTCAAAGCTTCTTGTATGGTAAAATTCTTCTTTTTATGCTAAGTATTTCATTTTTATTTTGTTATTTTTCATTAAAAATATGAGAAGATTTTTGAGATGCTTTTTTCTTTAATGAAGAACTTGCAAGATTTAGAAAAAGCTAAAAAGGAATTAATATAAAAAATAATTGCAGAAATGTTCTACCTCTTCAAAGCCTAATAGTACTAAATTAAACACTACGTCCTTGACTAATGCTACTAGAGGACTTATATTGTTGTGTCTGCACACCCTAATTCCGGCAGAGATTTTTACTTTTCTTTTTAAGGGGAGGGTAGGTTTTGATTGTTTATAATAACAATGTCTTTCTTTACATCTAACTTGATCTGAGTATTTTTTACTTGAATTTTGAATTAACTATATTTCACACTCAAGTGTGCAAAATATCTAGTGTTGAGAATTACTTTTCTCTTAGAAAATTTGACTGCCATAGTTTTCTGTTCATGTAGTAGCTGGCTTCTTAACAGCAAAGTAGAATCAAGAGGTAATAGTGCCTTTAACATGGGACATTCATGTGATTATTCTTGGACTACATTGGAACTTTTAAGTTTTCCAATTATGCTTACTCCAGTTTATTTTAAATAAGACTGTTGTTGTGTGTTCTATGCTAAGAGTCGGGGTTCTATCTTAAATGGTCCTTATTAACAAGAGTAGCCAAAATCCTTATAAATTGATCTATGTTTTCATCTTTATTCAACGTGGAATTTTATCCCTTAACATTCTCTAATTGAGATTTTCAATAAAAAAAATTGTCTAATGTTTCTCTTTCTGTCACTTATACAAATATGGACACGATAGGATGGCATGGAATATTTAAGTTCCATGATCTTTGTATATTATAAGAGTGGTTTCTGATGTTCGTGAATATTGAACTTCGTTTGATAAGTGGAATTAAAATTTTTTGTAACACGAATAAAAATTGAAAACTCGAAAGTTTGGAAGAAATTAGTGTGATTGCCTTGAAATTGATTGGTTGAAAAAGTATACAAAAGACTTTATTTATGAAGGGAAATAATGTCCTAATCCTAATAGCTTATGAAAGATAAGTAATTAAAACCTAAAAGAATAAGCAATCAAAAACGTAAAAGAATAAAAACTCCTAATAAAATAAAATCCTATGAGGTAGATATGATTCACCATCAGTCCACTGTCGAGTCCCATGCATTGAGTTTCTTTTACATCTCAGGCTCTCTCTTTGGCCCTATATAAAAGGAGTGGCCACTGTCTTGCTCACAGTACCTTCATTTGCTGGTGCCTCTTATGTCTACACACACTTTGTTCGTATAGCTGAGGATTCATGTTTCTGGGATATGGTGCTCATTCCAGAATCAATCGGGCAGAATGAATTTTCTGATCAAGCAAGTAGTCATACGAGGGAGAATGGGGAAGAAGAATCAGAAAACCTTGTTGCTTATGAGGTAAAATTTAATCTGAGAATGTTTTATGTCTCCCGTTGAGCTTAGTTCAGAAAAATTTCAGAAAATGAATCCACCAGGAATATTCGTTTAGGTCATTCAGTATTGCAGGTGGCTAATATCTTTACTTCTGTAACTTCTGTTTTCTGCTTTTAGCTAACTGGGATGGCAGCAAATTTAAGAAATGAACCTGGGACGGTAATTAATGAAGTATCATATATATCATCACCATTAGGTAATGTCAGCATTCATGAGCGGTTTGTGAGAATATTATTATATTTGTTTCAGGTTGAGACGAGAGCTGCCGGCCATACGATGATAGGTGTTTTATTGCAACCGGGATGTCTGAAGAAAGTTCAGAGGGAGTGGAGCTGTCCCCTTTGTCTGATAACCACTACCAACGCAAAAGATTTGAGGATGCACATTCAGGGAAAGAAGCACAAGTTGAAGGAAATGGAACATAAACAGAAAAATGCGGCTGCAACTAAAGAAACAAATATTTATTTAACTAAGAAGAAAGCCAATATTCTACTAGGGAAATTCAATCAAATCAAATGCTTAGATTTTCATAATATGGGTGGTTTTACAACCCTGGTTAAAAGATCAAACAGATGGTCGATGTGGATAAAGCCCAACTTTGGATGGACCAAGTTGAATACAGATGGATCTATTGACAGAGAAACAGCTGGTTTTGGTGGTTTGTTCCGTGACTATCAGGGTGGTCCTGTATGTGCATATGTCTCAAAATATCCAGGAGATGATATTTTCTTGGCTGAACTATGGGCTATCTGGAGAGGCCTCATAGCTGCATCAAGTCTGGGAATCAAGGTAATATGGGTTGAATCTGATTCAATGAGTGTTGTCAAAACTATCAACAAGGAACAACCATATGGTCCAAAGGCTATTAGCTGCTTGAAGCACACTTGGAAACTTTTGAAGAAGTTTGACAAATATCTCATTACTCATTCTTGGCGTGAAACAAATAGAGCAGCTGATTATCTATCTAAGATGGATCTTTCGGGAAGTGATGTTGTTCTATGGCCTGGTGATTTTCCCAGGGGACTTTCCAGAATTATCAAGGAAGATGCTCTAGGGACGAAGTACTACAGAAGATAACTTCAAACTAACCCTGACTGATAACTTTATATACATGAAAGTTTAAGTAGCTCACATGACTATAAATGAGCTACAATCATGTGAATGTGTTTTAGAGTTGCCCTTTTTTAGCAGCCTTTTGCCTTGTTGGTTAGATTTTCCCTCCTGTTTCTAATTTCTTGACATATTTTGAAAACTTATCGTTGTATCAACAATCTGGCACGAAAGGCATCGTTTTGTTAAATAGGAAAGAATTGTGTCCTAGCTTTGAACAAGTCATTTTTCAGTGTAGTGTGTAATTAAACTACCAAGTCTGAAACTCTTTGTTTACGATAGTTTAAACTAGTGAAGTTTGTCAAATTTATTTCAGCAAAAAGCAGTTTGATTTCTTCCATTGCAAGTTCACTACAATCGTCTCAGCCCGTGTTCTCATTTTAATGGAGCCCAAACAGGGGCTTCATTTTCTGTATTTGTACAGGCTCTCATTTCGTTCTTTTTTTGAATTGTGTGCCTAGCACCGTGACCCCACACTATATTCATCTCATATCACAGCATCAGCACTGATGAGATCTCCATGTCATAGTCACGTGCTCTAATCCTTTTACAGGCCCCACCCCGTCTCCACTGACCAGTAACGAAAGTTTTGTAAGGGGATAGGAGCAAGCTACCATGAGACAAAAGATCTAATGAAACGATTCAGTTTGAACAGCTAAGGTCGATTAATCAAGTCCGACAACAGGTTTTCCAACAAGCATTACAAGGAACTTTAGGAACTCTCCCCTGCATGTCACATCAGTATTCAGCTTAAGGAAACCATTGCCCGGAGGTGCCCATCCGACTGGAACTCTCGGTTGACCCACTTCAAGTAATTCATCTGCCTCTGCATTAGTCCATGTTTTCAGTTCATCCACAATTTCAAACTAATACCTCTGCCTCCCTAACCAACGAACCAAGGACGACTCTGTTTCATTCACCCCAAATCACCCACATGGCACACTCAATTCGGCACAGTCCATCTCTCGTACATGATTTGGAGAGTGCAATTAAGACATCCTTGACATCATTGGCCAGGCAACCATCCACCATTACCCCTCGCTCTAAAAGAGTATGTCCCCCAGAGATAGACATGGACCTTTGGTAGGGCTGGAGCATTCCAAACTGCCTTCCACCACCCCTCCAGTTTTACTCCCCTCTCTTCGCTCATCTCAGCTGCTGCCAGACAATTATTATAGCCACTCTTCATCGATTATTGCCCGTTTGCCACATAATGCCAGGTTATCCTCAGCCTAATGGAATAGCCAAAATTCGAAAACCGACTTTGGTCAAATTTGAAGACCATGTTAATGTAAGTCACTAACCTTTGAAACCACCTCATTGGAAGGTGCCGAAATGAGAAGCTAGGCTCACGAGGCAGCTATGGTTCACTATACATATCAATCATCAACCATGCTACATTTATTCTCCCTTACACATTTCGTTACATTCTTCCGCATGACATCTATATACTCTTAATTTTGAACTCATTCATCACATCACTGCACAAATTTTCCTCCACATAGGAGGAATGTCAACCAAGTTGTCATGAAAGATGTACATATAACATTATTCTATCAATCATCGTTCGTCGAATTCCATGCGGAATACGATGTGAGTTCGTCGAATTCCATGCGGAATACTTTTCCAGACCGCTACTAGCCTCTGCCGTAAGGAAGTTGGTTTGGCAGTGATAATTTCGCCTTGCCAGGAAGTCTCAATTTTTATCAAGCATCTTGCTTTTTTAGCCACTAATGCCTCGTTAAAAAGTTCCAGATCCACCCAATAACTAATCTTACCCAACTGATCCCGCTTTCACAACTCCTCCCCACCAGAATTTGCAGGTCATGTAGGTCTCAGACATGATCTAGTATTTTGAAGCAAAAAAGCTAGTTAATCACTGAATCTCTAGTTTCTACATGACTTGGATTGATAACATATCTTCTACAAGGTTTAATATAAGCAAGGCATAGGCTATGTGCCATGGTTTAGCTCATTTTACGACATGCATTCCAAAAGTCACACATTAACCACTTGGCTTTCTGGTAAACAATAATTGGGCATCGAAAATTCAGAAAGCCCAACAAATGTGTACCTAAAAACCACAGCTGGATTGGCAGCATGTATATTCAGAAAATTAAACCAAGAAAAACTTGGACACGAAGAGATGGATGGAATAGAAAAAACCTGGCAGAAAAATTCAACAGCAAATATTCGACTGTACAGTTTATCGACATTCAGATACTAAAACAATGTCAAGAATTCTCTTATAAATACTACTGCTTCTTTCCTGACAAGATTTTATCTATACAAACTAGTTCTCATCTCAACCGAATCCAAACCCTTCGTTGCCTTCGTGAATAGCAACGAGCAGCCTCTCCTCCAGATGTTGTTCCGAAGGATATTCTGGAAGATCCAACTGATTGAAACTGCAAGCAGCAAGTTAAAATCTGTTAGGTTTTGCCCAATAGCACCGCAAACTAACAGAAACAACCAGTGCAATCTCAGCTCGAGGACTTGTTTGACTAAGCTTAACTTATAAGTAAATGGGTAGGGTAGGTACATAAAAGTTTTTGCACAGGTCAGGATTTGAAATTAAGTTAGTTTTTGACCAGAAGACTTTTGTTAGCCAGTCATGCTCTCAACTGTAAAGCATAATAAGAGAAAATATTACCATGTATGAGCTGAAGGCAAGTGATCTGCACTGACGTATGCCTTGTGAATCTGAAATTTTTGACATCCTGAAACGCCTTGAAGTGCACTAAATCCTTCTAAAGGCACCTGAGGAATGACAAGAATATTTTTCTCAATACCATCACACGACAAACTAAACCTTATTTGAAAATTAATATAAGGTGGGCACTTTTCTCGATATCATCAAAAATGTAAACATAATGTCTACCATGTTGGAGGCGCCTGTACTAAGGCACCGTTATGTGTTCGAAACAAGAAAATAACTTCAGGTAGCCAAAAAAAAAAGAGCATCACGAGAAATTTTGATCCAACTCCAACATGAGAAAATCAACAGATAATTTGCAATCAGTATTGAGTCACACGAGGAAACCAATTGTATTTTTGACGTTAAGAAACAATCTTACAGGGTAGAGCCAAGTGTAGTTTACCCAACTTGACATGAAGGGACAATATCATTGTGTCCTATCTAAAACAAAGATTAAATGTTCCAAACCACTCTAAATTATTGACTCTCATGAAGGGGATTTATGGATGGGGAAGTTAACCTAACATTATGAGGTTAAAACGAGTTTTTGGCACTGAAAAAAGGCCAAATGACAACAGAGAGGTCAACATACCTTTGAGGTGCCAGTCACAAATTGTAAGAGGCGAGCCTTGTCTTCTTTGCTGAATCCTTGAATAACTTCCCAGAACCACTGAATGACCGGAGCAGCAGCAGTATACCCAGAGTACTCCGTATTAGCCCTCAGGTCATCCACTGGGAGACATTTTTTATTCTATTATTAGTTACTCAAATAAGAACAAAAAGATTTGGAGGCAGAAGGTAAATAAAAAGATCAAATGATATGCAGATTGACAAGCTAACAACGAAGCAAAATCAGTAGAAAACTCACAATCAATATCTGGCAGTCCACTTATGAGGAGTTCCAGTTCCTTGTCATTGAAAATAGATATCAAATCGCGAGAAATTAATTCATTGAAACCATCCAAAAATGAATTTATCTGAGGACGAATAGCAGTTGTCAACCGATGCTCAGCAACTAAATCAACGTACTGATGCTTGTTTTCCTCAGTTACTCGGATATTTCGACCACCAGGGATCAGTTCATAGTCAGTCACCTACATAATGCAACACACCAATTTGTCAAATAATTATAGAAAAAAAAAAAAAATTCAAGGCATACAGTAATGCAAAAATACGTACTTCAGTACGTTCATAGAGTATCAGCTTTTCCTCATCAGCATCAATGCTGAATGTTAGGTCTAAAACGTCACTTATATCATTCTGCAATAAGAAAAAAAAATTTGGATTAATGATCAATATCATGTGAAAAATAAAGGTTTGCAACGTAGCATAAGAGAAGGGGGGATTACAAATATAACCAACCTCAAGCATCCATTTCAAATTTTTAAAGTAATCAGGATCAATAGCTTCAATATCATGATATGTCACTTTAACCCCAAGAATATGCTTATAAAAAGACCGAGTGAAATGAACATCAAGGAGTTGTCCATCAAGGAGTGCCTTTCCAACCTGTGAAATATTCGTATACCTTAGACACATCATCATACACACATTAATAAAACAACCAGATAACGAAAATTACTCACAACTCGGCCAACAAATTTGAAGTATGAGAGGTGCTCTGTTTGATACGCGGAGTTAGGGTTTGGCTGAAATGTTGATTCATTCCCAACTGTCGTGAATAGTAGTGCCCCCTTGTCAAAAATTACCCTGGACAGCAGCTGATACCATTCCCTGGTAAGTCCACCAGCATCAATTCCTTCCTCCCCTTGGAAATGAACAGTCAACCTTCCCTTCAAATCCTCTGCCGACCTCATGCGAAGTTGATTATACGAATCTTCAAGAATGTAAGCTCTTCTAACAGATATTCTCAGAGGGCTGTGATGATGATCGTACTGATGCTTGATCTTGGATCTAAAGTGAGCCCTTTTGTTATCGAAATCAATGAAACGAGGAACTTTCAGCATGAGTGAAAAAGACTTCTCAAGTAACCCTGGGTTTTGACGGATAAAAGCATTAAGAAGTTTCCTGTGCTTCTCTGAGAACCTTATGAAAGCAACATTTTTCTCTCCAACTTTCATAACAGGACCTGAAGTCTTCTGTGGACTAGCAGATGCAGCAGCCTCATCAACATCAGAAACTGCAGCTATACCGAAATCGTGTCCTGACCCTGACTGACCAGGATGCAACTTCTCACACGTTATGAAAAAAGACTCAATGTATGGCAAGATATTCTGAGTACCCGCAGGAAGTGGAGGCATCACTCCAGGCGGTTTAGTAGTAACTGTAACAGATGTTGAAGGTGACTGATCAGAAATTGTATCTGAATGGCTCTCTATTTTGCTTATGCAGTTGCTCAGCTCTTGCCACAATGGTTCTAGAGTCACATTAATGTCCCACACCACAGAGATAGCAGCAGCTTGCTCCTTCTCAGGGAGAGAGTGGTGATTTTTATCTCCATCATTGAGTACGACAACAAGAGAGCTCAAGGCTTGCAACACCCTGAACAATGGAGGTCCATGAGAAGTACTAGTCAGGAGTGCTTTCTCTACTTCCCCAAAAATGTGCAACTCTTCAGTCGCAGACTTGGTGAGGCTCTGAACTGAACCAGAAAGCTCAGTTATGAATAGATGACAATGAACAGGTGCGATAGACACCAGTTTTCTTAGTACTTCCGCCACAAGAGCATAAGCATTATCTGATAGACTGGAGAAACAAGAACATTACAAAAATCAATACCAATATTAATAGAGCGTGAGAAATAATCACAACAATCCCACACAATTACCAAGGAAAATGATAAATGCAATGGTAAGATATTCATCACTCTACCAAGAGCACTCCTGTTTCCTAGCCAATTCCGTAAGTACTACTACCTCCGTTCCATAAAGATGGGCTAGTTTCCTTTTTCGTCCGTCCCAAATTATGGGCTACTTTCCTATTGAAAGTATAGATATTTTTCAGTTTTCTAATATACCACTATTTAATGTACCTTGTTATTAATAAATATGAACTAATCATATTTAAATCATTATTTAATGTAGGGATATACTAGGAAAACTGTAAGAAAAAATTATATTTCCAACTATATTAATTAAATTTTCTTACTATGTGTGAAAATAGAAACAAGTTATCTTTATGGAACAGAGGTAGTAATAGTATTTAGGCGAACACAGGCCAGCAGACAACTAGAAAAATCACTTAAAATGTACAAGGCGCAAAACTATAAATGCCTATCGCAATTCCTTTCAAAAGAACCATCCATGCTCATTTTATTGCCTATATACATATATAACCCCCACTATCCCTACACTGATAAATACACACATAATTGAGAGCGTAACATCCAGAAATCTTAGCAAATCCCAATCTACAAAGTTAATAGAAACATTTCAATATCATATTACGACCCCAATGAATAACAGCAAGTCCTTCACGAACACAGCTAGCATTAAAAATTTCCAGCATTACCATCCAATGTAATGTTGTAAAAGGAAAGCATAGATGTTACATCTTACCCTTCATGTGCAAGAAGCAAGCACAGAAGTCGAAGTTCCGTTAGAGGCAGATGAAGCAACACACTTTGAGTATCATGCCCTCTATCTGCACCAGATACCAAGGCTTTATTGGTAACATCACCCTCTGCCAAAGTAGATCCAGAACCAATATTCGCCACGGCATCTGGCGTGGAAGTCAGAGGACCTGACATCTGTTCTGTCGCAGATGCCCCTGGGTCATCAGATGAATTTAATTTGCTTTCAACACTGTCAATGATGACGTCTAATAAATTTAGCAGCTGAAACATAGATCAAAAGCACGATTACAAACAGTCCCAACCGATATTTCAAAATTTAGCAGCAAATACTAAATATTGTTTGTAAACTATCACCTGTTCCAAATGGGCTATACTTCTTAAATAAAGTGATTGACTCAAGAGGCTTAAAAGCAAGGCAAGTGATGCCTGTCCATCCTGGTGTTCCTCATCAACCAACATAACACCTTTGCCCCGATCAGAGATTGGTGACTCCATAGGAGATGGTTGTGGCAATCGGAGCTCAAGCAATAACTTTGCAACCAAAGGATGATTACGAGCCAAATAGGTGAGAGTCTCCAGAGCACGGCGAGACACCAAAGGTGGAACACCTATTATGAGGAACAAGGTAATTGAAAGTATATATCTATTTTTCTTCAGAATAAGATATAAAAGATTAGGACATCGAAAGAAAAAGGCGTATAGATGCTTGAAATCATGTATGCAGCTGAACACGTTTACGTTCCACTTTCTCCCCTTCTACTGGACCCTCCACTGAAGCTTGATAAAGCTTCAGATATCTTGATACGAAAGTTATGTTCAATATTGCATAATAAAAAAGTATCTGCATTTTTAAACATTCTTCCACAAGGACCCTCTCGAGCCTTGCATTCAATAAAAAACCAAATTTTATATTCATAGAAGTGTCATCTTTTAGCATGTACCACATTGCAAAATACTCCAAACACCAAAAGCTGTAAGTAAAACGTATAGTAATTTATTAATTTTTTTAAACTCCAACCTTCACCTTCTCTTGACCTTAGTCTATCACTTGCAAATGTAACCAAACGTTTTCCCAAAAATGATTGAAAATCAGAAAAGAATCTTACCATCAACATGCTGAGGACGAGAATACATCACATGACTCTGGCAAGCATACAATCTATGAGGAGCCTCTGCAGCATTCAGATAATTGGATGATTTTCTTTTATCGATCATCAATAAGTCCATCAGGATTTTGACCAAATCAGTTCTGGTTTCAATATGAGCACATAGGTTCAAGAGAAGTCTCTGTTGGCTTTTATAAAGTGGCTGTATGAAATTAAAACAATTAATACTTTTAAATTTACGTGGAACGTCATTGAAGAATTCAAACATGCCATACGGATACCTGAACTACGCGAAGCAACCGAATCAATGATTTCAAACCTTCTGTGTCAACTAAAGGTGACCCATCCGCCTCAACTAGCTTACTCCCCATTGATCGACGGGCAAGGATTCCCCCAGCTCTGTCCAAGCCATCACCTCGTCTAGAAGAATCACCTCTGCGGTTTCTAGGATGCATACCAAAGAGAGAGTGGTTATATCTTCGGGCAAACCTTTCACGTAACATGTTTGCTTCCGCAACAAGAGAAGGCGTCAGATTTGCAAGAATAGCATCAGACGAAGTTAAAAGAACCTGAGAATGCACAGGGAGAGAGGTTCAAAATAATACAATCATCAGGAGCTAAAACCATATCCAATAACTCAGGTACACTGGAAGAAATAAAAGAAATTGAGAGGCCACAAGTCACAAATGATAAAATACCTCTTCTCGAATTTCGGAAGGAAAAGTAGCAATTATCGAGACTGTGTCCATCTCAACAGGTTGACCATCCAATTCTTGTGACTGGTGCAGTCTTTGTGCCCGTTGTTGCGACAGAACTTCTTCCCGGATGTCAGGGGGAAGCGCTGCAAGAAATTCTGGATCAATATCACCAGTATTTTCTGGCTCAGCATTTTGAGGCTGTGATGCTTGATTCTGTTGAGCAGAAAGAACTTCAGCCCGCAACTCCTCAGGAAGCGCATCTAGAAATGCAGGATCAATTGATCCAGAATCACCATCACCATTATGATGCTGTTCCTCAGATGCGACACCTTGATCTGCTTCTTGGATTGGATCTTCAGAAACTTCAGTGACACTACGAAGTGATGCATCTCTCCCACCCATTGATGTATTATTTCCAAATGATACACTTGTTCTCCTCATTCGAGTATCACCACCA
>CAIGRN010152182.1:0-10406 GCA_903798345.1 Fraxinus anomala
CGTTCAATTGTGTGGCATACGTTTGTGTTGGATTGCACTAATTCATTGCCCAACGTAACGGCACCGGGATCGGCATCAAATTCGAATCGTATTTACGTGCAGATGCATTTTCATGTACGTTGCGCAGGCAAGGTAATGGTAATGAAAAATACATGGCGTGGGTTGGGCAGGAAATATCTGAACAGAATGAATGGATATGTAGGGCAAAATTGGAAGTTAAAGAAAAGTCAAAGATGTCATGCTTGCTGGGAGGAATGATTCTTGTCTTGGAGTGAAGATGAAGTGGGTACCCCAACTTTGAATTGAATTTGTGAGCTGCCATTTCTGCAGTTGTCAGCCTTCACTGTTACGGAAATTGCAAAGCAGAATTTAGAACGGGTTTCAAACAGACGCATAACAAAGCAGCTCTTGAATTCATTTGCATCTATAATTCAAAGCTGTGGAAAACCTCGTGCAATAAAAACCAAGGTTCTTCTGTGTACCATATGAAATCTAACATGATGACATTATGTTTGGCTCAAACGTCGACGGGTGAAAATGGGCAAAAAAAAAACAACTTATTTTGCCAGGTTGCTTATAAATAGGAAAATAAATTTTTTTATTGTACAGTATGACTAGCGGTCTAGCAAGCAAGAAAATATGCAGACATACAGGATCTCAACGCATAAAAACTAGTCTTCATCAGAAGAAGAAGCTGCATTGGAAGAGATTGCTCCCCCAATTAATTATAAAAAGGCATACTTACCTCCAAAGCTTTTTCTTCATCATAGATGAATTTGGGCAATTTCTTCATGAGATCCTTTTTATCAGCACCAGCTAAAGCCTTGCTGATCTGTGAAAAAGAGAGGAGACCAGCTGAATAATGTTCTATACAACAGTTTATTTAGATTCTTTCTCAAAGATGCAGCAATCAAGCATTGCAGTGAGACAGAATGAAATCCAGTGAAGCAAAAAATTGATGTCTAAGATAAAGTTTTCAAGATTACAAGAGAGCAGATGACCTTCATGCTAAAATAATAGCATCTATTAGTAATTGTTTGATAGTTATCACCTGAGGTGCATACACACAACTGAGGGTTCCAACAACTAATCCACCCAAAACAAAGCCGCCGATAAAGATGCCTGCACTACTTGGCCTTCCACCATCACTGCCATCAAACACACGAGACATGGAGATATCTTTGGAAACTTATTTTGATATACATTGAAAATGTATAGGTGAGAATCATAATCTTCTCTGTCATAATATATTTCATTTTCACATTGATCTCTATGCCATTGAAAGTTCACATTATTATAAGTGATAGGCAGCCTTTGATCCTTCATCATTGATCAGGACCAGATAAAGAAAACTGAGATTTGTATAAAGTTATTGTTGAAGCTGTTGGGTTCAAAACAAATAAAAAAAAAGCTGAGATCATTCTATATCTTGAGAATGATGAAGACAATACCTATAACTTGCTTGAATCACGAGTGCCCTCTTGGAGCAAGATACTTTCCTTGAGCCTTTAAGATTGAAGGACAGGTTGGTGGGGCACAGACTTGGACTACATTGGTCCACTGACTTCAGAGAAGAACCTAGAACAAGGAAAACAAGTTTAGCCATGCCAAAAGTATACAATGATGAGCGGCAAAAGATCCAGGCAAAGTAAACTATTCAGGGAGCATGCTTGAAATAATAGCAACATCTGCAGCGAAATTTTAAAAATATAAGCAATTAATTAACTTACAAATCTAAAATCCAAGACTAGATTAACTAATTATATAATGGTAAAAAGATGTATAATTTTCTTGATTGTGTTTTAGTGAGATATAATGATATGAATAGAGGTATAGAGGGGATAAGTTATCCAGACTCCAGAGCCAGTAATTATCTTTTCAAATTTCAAGTATATTGGTTAGTAAATAGTAAGTAATTGAAGTTTCTCTACCCCAAGATTTACTAACAATATAAAAGATTAAATACAAAATATCTTTATGCTGACAAGAAAGGGAGTTCTCAGTCAGGTTAGCATTGTAATTTTGGGTTTCATTTGTTACAAACATGCAAAAAGAAAAAGGAGAAAAAAAGATAAGGGGTTTTTTGGGATCATTTTGGAACCTTATTATCAATTTCCAACAAATTGATTAATCCAGTTTTCAAAAGCTTTTTGACTCATAAAGGCAAATATTGCTGAAGATAGAAATGCATATATATATATATAAGCACCGATGACGAGACTTATTAATTCACTGAAGATAGAAATGCTATAAAATACATATTTCAGATTCTTCCTAATTCATGCTTTTCAGCAGCAGTTCTGAAACTGAAAAGGCTCCACAACAAAAAGAATTTTTTCCTGACTTCAAGAATTCTGGGTAAATATGAAAACATTTAAATTATTCTCCAAGAGATTTGATATTTGCACTTTCCACCTTAATATTTTATTTCCATATTTCCTGCTTATAACAAATTCTACAGGACAAAACCGGTCCAAACCAACAAAATGCAGTAAATCAAGTAGAAGTTCAAAGCAAGGTGCTCAAATTGACTCAAGCACCAAAGCATGTCACTTGGATGTAACAGTAAGAATGTGTCACCCCATGAACGTGAAGCACTCAAAAATTCAGGATTTCCCTGAGTATGTATCAGATATTATTGGACTTCTTCAACAAGCAAGATAGTGGGATCTTGTATATTATGACATCAATACTGAACATCTTATGAACAAATATCAAAAGTTCATCCAGATCACATTCACTATCAGTAACAAATGCCTATGGTGAACTAGTTTGAGGAACTTAATTATTATCTTGGTGTTTTATGTTCATCAAAAACTACACTAGTTGGACTCCAACTCATTCGCTGTTCCTAATTGCAAGATTTTTAATATTTAGGTTCTTTTGCTGAATTAATTGGACTGTCCCACCCCAAACAAAGAAATTGGTTCTGAAGGCGTTGATTTTAGAAACAAGAACCCAAGTTATTGGTTTGACATCTATACACAGTGATTATAGTGAATGTAATGAGAATCGCACCAATATAATAGGCTATGAAAATTTCTTCTTTCTTTTTCCTATTTCATAATAAAGCAGCAAACAGTAGAATCCCATTCAATAAACACTAAGTAGATTTAATAAATAGAAACTAAGGGGAACGAAAACTCTACAGAAAAATCTTTCCCAGCTAAAATAAGAAACAAAGATTAGAATCTTTAAGCTGCCAACTAAAGCTTAAATTAAATATCCACGACTCAGTTTTTGAACATTAACAGTTTCTTTTTCGGCAATCTTCAAATCCCTTTTCGTTTCTCATAGAAACTACGCCGTAAAAAGGCAAAAACAAGCATTTTGATTTGTGCATTTTAGAACAAAATGAAACGAATAATTAGAGACAAATTAAATTAAAAAAATATCAAAAGAATTACCCGATGATTTAGATATCACAAATGAATTCGATAGGGCTGTCATTTTGTAATGATTTCAGAGAGAAATTTTGTGCGTAACGGCGTAGTGAGCAAGGATTGAAACAATAAAATAGAATGAAATTTGGTTTGTTTTAACTTATAATTTTGTTTCTTTCCGCTTTGGTCGATGAGATCGAGGATCGCCACGTGGCAAGTAAAAATTAGAGCAGGAGAAGACACTTCGTTAAGCTATATTAGCCGTAGATTCAATAATCTACATGATGTTTATATTTTGAATTTTTTTTATATACAACCAATTTGCTTCAAGAAAAATACCAGATGAGATTTTTATATAGTTTTTTTAATTAATCTAAAATAAACTTTTATCAAATAATCATTGTACTTCTACAATCCTAATTATATCTCAATGAAATATAAATAAGAGTTTTGATTTTCTACTATAAAAAAAAAAAAAAGAGCTTTGATTTTCTCAATTTCTTTCTTTTTATCCCTCTGATTTCTAGTAAGTTATGAGCATGATTGTTCTTTTCATTTACGAGATTGTATAAAATATCATTATATTTTTCATTGAAAATTTGTGAACTACATAGTCGAAGTTTTCTAGATATCAAAAATATGAAATATCGTCAATATTTGTAATTTGCTCGAAATTTTATAAATGTCGAACATAAAACCCAAGTAAGTTCATTTGAGGTTCGAACCCAAGTTTATTTTACAAATAATTTTATTGTATTTTTTCATATTTGAAGTATATCATGATCTATAATTTTTTATAAATATGTTAAATATTTTGATTTTAAATATTGTTCTTGAAGAAGAATATTTATAAATATCAATATTCTTGAAGAATGTTTTTTTTTTTTTTTTTTTNTTTAATTAAACTCTAAAATTACTTTCTTTTAATTTCTAACTTCAAAAAATGTAAGTGGAAGAATGACTCTTCGAGGGATCGACTCAGACTCAACTTCCACTTTATTACTGGAACGCACATGTGCACTTGCATTATATAATTTAAACGAATGCAAGGTACCAAACCAATTGGAATTGGGTCCCAATTGGTACCAAAATTCAACTTAAATTTCTCGCAAGTGTAGAGTTATGGGTTCGAATTCTAGGGGACGCACATAAAAACTATGAGGGGTCGAATTGGCTTAGCAAAATGAACAGTAGGTATGATAAAACGACTTAGATACAGAGGTTGAATCGTTGCAAAAGTAGATGCAGGAGTAAAATTTCAATTGTCGAATAAGTGTGAACATAGCTTCCAAGAGTTGAAATGACGATTTGTCGTTGTACCGGCGTGTTAACAATTCCGAAAGGTTCGAAGGATTTTGTGATCTGCAACAATGTATCTAAGCAAGGCTTAGGTTGTGAGCATAGAAAGGTGGTTGCCTATACTTCAAGGCAATTAAAATAACATGAGCAAAATTACCCGACTCATACTTTGAACTTGCGGTAGTGCTTCACGCATTGAAGTTGTAGCGCCACTATCGTATGGAAGGAAGAGTAAGATCTATACAGATCATAAGAGTCCCAAATATTTCTTCATTCAAAAGGAATAGAATATGAGACAAGTGAGATGATCAGAGTTAATAAAGGACTATGATTACTTCACCATTTCGGAAGGTGTTGAGCAAGAAGTTAGGAGGCCAGTTGACATTTTTGGTGTCAAATTAAGATTGGTTGGTTAAAGATTTCAAGAAGATGAAAATTGAGGTTGTTTTTCCTTTAAATTGGAAAATTGCAAAAGTAATTGAATTTATTTGAAATTCCAAAATGATTTTTGAAATGTGTACTTGTTTGAATTGGATGTTTTTTAAACGATGAATTCTTCTTCAAAGTTGTGAAATTCCTGGAAATTGTAAGATGAAGCTTTGAAATTCACTTTTTAACTATATGCTTATCCATGTAAGATTGTATTCCATTGCATAAGAACTTAGGCCTTCTTAGATATTTGATTTACATTTGGATTTGATTTTGTAATGGAGTGATAATTAATCATTTTGAATCTACATCAATCTGCATAACCATATCTTTATTTCCTTGAGAATGAACTAGTGATAGTGAAGGTTATACAATATATGGTTTGGGATTGGTATGTAAAATCACGAGTATAATTGGTTATAGTGAAGAAGTACAAATCAGGCAAGGCATTGACCGTTGTTTAACGCTCTAATACAAATGTCATTAGCCCCTGTTTGGGATGCATTTTTTATCGAATTATAATGAAAAATGTGAATGTTATACATTGAAGGGAACATGGGTTGCAGTCTTTGTTAACGGCTTTCTCACAAATCAATTAAATTTTTTGAAGAAAATACCATTTTGCCACTTAATTGTAGCATTCAATCTATTAAAGCAAGGCATTTTGGAGATTTACGTATAGAAAAAGACATATGCTTGTGAGATTGTCAAATATAGCAACTAGAGTAACTGCAAATTATTGCTATAATAATCGATTTTTTATATTAAAATATGGGAAGAATGGTACCTAAACAGGCGCTTAGTAATAACATATCACTAACTATCTTACCTTTCGGTCTATTTTTAGCTCACTTGTGCCAATTCATAGGAAGTTGAAGAGAGTTGGGAAGCCTTATACCAATTTGTAGGAAGTTGAAGAGAGTTAAGGAGTTGTTATAATTATTGTTCAAGATTAAATTTGGGTCTAATGAAATGGATGAAATATGATAAACTAGACACAAATAAGATGAATTGTTTTTGGAATCAAATTTGGAAAAATTCGAGTTTTTACCATGCGTACATAGGCTATTCAACCATGTGTATAAATGGTTTGAGCCTACAGAAATAGAAGCAAAAAATGCTGCTACCATGCGTTCGCATGGATTATACTATGCGTACGCGTAGGCAAAAAATAAAAAAAAAAACTAGCTGTTTGGCTGATTTTTTATTTTTTTTTATGTTTGATTCTTAGCGGCTTTTTATGAAAATTCTCAACTTTTTATTTTATTATGTCATTATTTCGTAGATGGTGAATTGAAATCTATAAATAGGTGACATATTTCAATTACAAACAAAACAAATCAACAATCAAATCCATATTATAGTATTTTTAAATCCAATTCATTTACATATTCAAACATTCAAAGTGTTCTTTAAGTATTGGAAGATAAATACAAGTGCTTAACTATTTTCTTCTTCAAGACTTGATCAATCCTACAAACCATTTGACAAGAGTCCCTTTAAGCACTAATTAAATCCTAGAGAGGGTAAATATCGTTTGAGGATAACGATCTCGCGTTTGAGTCTTTCTACCATATTTAGCGTTCTTAATTCTTTCTTTTTGTTATCATTTACATTCCCTTGAAAGATAATATTCCAACAATCTCACATGTTATTTTGCAATAGAGAATGAAACTACCATGGCGACGATTAAGTTGATTAATCAAGACCTCTTTCGTTTGGACCATTTTGATGGGACAAATTTTACAAGGTGGTAAGACAAGTTAAAGTTTCTCCTAACGGCATTAAAAATCTTCTAAATTCTTCATCCAGAATTGGTACAACTTGCGGATCCAAAGGATGAAGATGTCGAAGTCGTAAAGATTATTTTCACATCCGACAAGACTGTTACCTTAACAATTGTACTACATGTTCCTGATATGAATAATAATTTAGTTATTGGTAATCTCTTAGGAAAATTGGGTATAAAAAGTATTATAAGTCCGGTAAACTTATACTATCCCTAAATAGGAAATTTGTTGGAAAATACTATTCTAGTGAAAGAACGATCAAACTTTATACCGTTGACCAGTTGATTAATAATAAAGTTGAGTTTGCTTATTTGATTAATTCATTTACTTTATGGCATGTTAGATTAAGTCACATAAGTAAGAGAATCATGAAACGAATGTTAAAATATGACTTAATATCTTATAAAGAAAATGATAAATATAAATGTAAAGCTTGTATAGAATCTAAAATGATAAAAAAATCATATCAAAGTGCGAATAGGACTTCTAAAATTTTAGAATTAATTCATACGGACATATATGAATTAAATGGTATTTTAAACAAAGGTGGAAATAAGTATTTCATTACTTTTATAGATAATCACTCTAGATACACTTATATTTATTTAACAAAACATAAACATAAAATTTTTGATATGTTTAAAACATATAAAAATGAAACTGAAAATCACTTAACTAAGAAAGTAATAACTCTAAAAAGTGAGAGGATGTGAATATTTTTCTAGTGATTTTAATTCATTTTGTGAACAACAAGGTAAAGTAATCAATGTTCTACAATTAGGACACTCGAACAAAATGATTTGGTTGAAAGAAAAAATAGAACATTAATTGAAATGATAAATGCTATGTTAACTTATATTAAGTTGTCATTTAATTTATGGAGTAAAGCATTGTTGAGTGCATGTAGAATACTAAATATGATTTCTACTAAATTTACAAAGGTTTTTCCTTATAAATTGTGGAAATGAAAAAAAATCAAATATTGAATATTTCAAAGTGCGGGGGTGTCTTGCATATTATAATAATACGAACTCTAATAGCATCAAGTTGGATCCAAGATGTATTAAATATGTCTTTGTTGGATATGTCAGTAATAACAAATAATACATATTGTTAAATTTGGAGACCAATGTAATAATTGAATCAAGTGATGTTGAGTTCTTTAAGAATTCACTATCTTCAAATAATGAATTAAGGGAAACTTATAATGAGATTTTTAACTCGAGTGGAACACAAGATGAAATATTTTCTAAATATGTTCATAAATCTAGTGAACCACGAAGAAGCAAAGAACTAGAATTGAGAAGTCTTTAGAACCGAATGAAATTGACTCTCAATTTATTTCATTTTACCTAGTATAAGGAAATGAGAAGAATGTTGTAAGGAACAATTCTTTTCGTTCTACAATTGGAGACCGATCCTAAAATTTATAGAGAAGTTATGACTTCTAGTGATAACATATTTGGAAAGATGCAATTAAAGATGAAATATATTTAATTTTGTCAAACAATACATAGGACCTTGTCTACTTACCATTCGGATCCAAACATATTGAATGTAAATGGGTGTTTAGAAGAAAATATAATATTGCTAGTTCTCTCAATACCGTTAAAACTAGATTAGTAGCTAAATGTTATCTACAAAGGGAAGGAATATATTATTTTGATACTTATGTACCGGAAGCTAAAATAACATCAATTAGGATATTATTCGCATTAGCTTCTATACATGACTTGCATATTTATCAAATGGATGTCAAAACGATATTCATAAATGAGGATCTCAATGAAGAGGTTTATATGGAACAAATTGAAGGGTTTGCCCTACCTGGAAATAAACATAAAGTATGCAAATTAGTGAAATCATTATATGGTTTAAAGCAATCACATAAGAAATGACATGAGAAATTTGACTTAGCTATTGTTTCATTTGGTTTCAAACATAGTAGTGTAGATAAATGCTTGTATTCCAAATTATGTGATATTTGTGTTATATTTATTTGCTTATACATTGACGACATGTTGATTTTGAGTAATCACATAATGGAATAAAAGAAATGAAAATGTTTCTATCTTTCACATTCAAAATGAAAGATCTCGATCAAGTTGATATCATTTTAGGTATCAAAATTAATAAAAGTAGTGGGGGTTACAATTTGAGCAAATCACATTATATCGAAAATGTGACAAGTAAGTTCAATCATTTGAACATAAAAGAGTATAATACCCCTCTTGATCCAAGTTCTAAACTTATAAAGAATGATGGAAGATTTATTGCTCAATTGGAATATGCAAGTGTTATAGGGAGTCTTATGTATGCAGTTCAATGCACCATGCTGGACATAACATTTGCAGTTGGTAAATTTAGTAGGTTTACTAGTAATCCGAACAAGAAACATTGAAGGTCATTGGAAGAGTTCTTGGCTATATAAAGAAACCAAGAACTTAGATCTACAATATACTAAATTCCCAACTATATTAGAAGGAATTACTGATACTAGTTGGATATCTAGNTTACTAGTAATCCGAACAAGAAACATTGAAGGTCATTGGAAGAGTTCTTGGCTATATAAAGAAACCAAGAACTTAGATCTACAATATACTAAATTCCCAACTATATTAGAAGGAATTACTGATACTAGTTGGATATCTAGTACATGTTAGAGTAAATCTTCTTTGAGTTAGGTGTTTACTCTTGGAGGAGTCATTGTTTCTTGAAAATTAAAGAAATAAACGTGTATAACACACTTAATTATGGAATCTGAATTTGTAATATTATCAAAAATCGGGAAAGAAGCTGAGTGGCATAAGGATCTACTTTATGAGATACCTTTAGGATCAAAGAATACATCTTCGATATCTATTAAGTGTGATAGTTAAGTCACATTAGCAAAGGCATACAACAAGGTATACGATGGAAAGTCTGTACATATGAGTCTAAAATATAACTACATAAGAAAATTAATAAAAAATGGAATAATTTTTCTAAATTATATTAAGTCAATAGAGAACTTGGCGGATATAGAAATTTAGTAATATCTATTTCGAGTATGATGTGGTTGAAACTTTTAAACTAAAAGATCCACTAATGATTGTAACCCTACATATCATTACTTAACAAGTAATCCACAAGTTTAAAGGGTAACAACAAGTTATTCGAATAATGCTGGTTGTTACTCAAGTGAGGGTCGAGGTTTAAACTCTTAATGAAGTTCAGTACTAATTACAAATGTCTCTAAAAGTAACAAAGATACTGAAAGAACTTCACTTAGATGAATTTCGAGGTGGTGCCACCTCAATAGAGAGTTAAAGTTTCACTCTTAAAGTTTTTTAAAAATGATGAGCATAATGCTATATTAACGCAAAGCGAGTTTGAAGAACTTGTGAACACATGACACTTGTGTGTGTGTTTTCACCGGTATTATCACAAAAAATAACCGGTTCAAAGGTATTGTGCTACCTGGAATTTCGATGATACTTTGTGAGAATTATACTATGGTTAGATT
>CAIGRN010152214.1:0-21525 GCA_903798345.1 Fraxinus anomala
AAACATAATTTAATACAACCCAAAATAGTAAAAATTGAAGAACTAGGTATGAACTTCTGTTTCGATTGAAAAAATCGTTCCATAATCTACAAAAATCGTTTCAATTAAAACGGTATTAATCTAGTAAGTAATAAGTAATTCAAACTTAAAATCACTCCAACAATCTAACACTCGTTACTCATGTAGCAGCAAACAAATCTTTCTCAAATCGAGTGGAATAAATAAACAACACTAACTGCAATTTGTTTTTTCACGATTCCTCTTTTCTTTTCTTTTCTTTTTTATGAACTGGAGATATTAAAAAAAGAAATACCATAACAAAGAAACAATGGCATCGGAGAATTGATGACAATTGCAATAAACAAAGAAAAATTATGAAAGAAGAGAGAGAAGGAGAAAGGAAGAGGAGGAAAATCGTAATTTTATTCAATAAAGTGTTCCTATTACAATCATATAGCCTCTTCTAAATTAAATCCAACGAGGAAAATTAGAGTTTCCTTTTAAAAAAGGGAACAAAATCAAATTACCAAAATAAAAAAAATGCAACAATGGAAAATACCATTGTAATTGGTTTTAATTTCTACTACTAGAATATACTTTCGAAGTTGTGATGAACTATTGAGTAATAACAGAACAATTTGAGAACAATATAAAACAATTGGGAAACCTTTCTATATACATGACCAAGACTTCAACACAACTCAGTTGCTGAAAGGATCATTTGACTCTGTCAACGAGGATGGGATGGACGTTCCTCTTGAATATGGATCTCAATTCCTCGTTGACTTCTGTGCCTACCCTCCTACATATTTATCAGAGATGCAATTCAATAAAGTAAAGTAAAACCTATACCAAATAAAACCATATCGTCTGTTATTTAAATATTGCTAGATATTGATTTGGTTGAGACCGTCAAATGTAGATGACAAGTGAAAATAAAAACATTCTCAGGTCAAACCTCACCACAAGAGTTCTAAATATATTCTGTGGTGCTTGCGAAACATTTATTAACATTAGAATTTGAACGGAAGCACCACATAAAGATTAACAAAAACTATTATATAAACGAAAAGCAGTCCAGCAGAGCAGGGAGAAGGAGAAACGAATGAGTGAAGACTGTGAAGGGAAGGGTTTTTGGAGTCGGGTTAATGATTGAAATGAATATTATTTCATTTTATTGGGCCTATTTTTTTTTTTTAAAAGGTCCAACTCTCTCAGCCCAAAACAAATGGGACAAAACTTTAAAAAAAAAAAGGCCAACCCGATGTCTTCTTCTTCTTCTTCTTCCCATTTTCTTTGTTCTCTCTGCAAAGAGCAACACTGGTTACACACTTACACTGCAACAGCCAACAGTGGCCCAACGGCTCCCAATGGATCCAGTACGGGTGGTTCCACCCCGTCGCCAGGTGCTGGGTCTATCCCTGACCTTTAATCATAGTATGCCAATTGAAAATTCTTATAGTGAGTAGTATTTGGGACGAAAAAATTCTTACATCCAATTACTGAAGGTTTTTATGATATTTTTTCTTTTGTTAGGTAAGAGGTACAAGTGGATATTTTTCCTTTCTTTGGAAAATAAAAATTGTGTGGTGGTTGTAATAATACCAGTAGAAAATAAAGCTCATTTCCACTGTATTTGCAACATCTAGCAATTATATCCACTAATCTATTTAACTTTATTAAGTTTTTCTTCCACGTATACCCAATCACTTTAAATTATATCTTCTTTATAATTCTAGCAATACATTTGAAATTTGCTCTGTTTCATCTGGTAGTTTGTCGGAAAGAAAAGCTTTTTGCATTTCCATGTTTAGGTATCGTGTATATTAGGTTTGCATCATCTTAAGTGAACTCATCTTCCTTTTCTTCTCCATTATTTTTGGATCAGTACGTCCCCGTATTTTTACGAAATTTTCTCACCCTCTTGTTTTTGGAACTGGTGCTATAAAGTCCCTTTGGCTAGAGTTTCCACTATTTATGGTACTTCAGCATTTTCTTGCACCTTCTTGCCTAGGTTTAGGGTTGGACATGGTCCGAATTGATTCCTAAATTTTTGGGTATTTAGTAAATGGAAATGTCGGGTCCATAATTAATTATGGATATGGGTGGGCATGGTTCGATTCGGTGGGCATGGTTCGATTCGGTTTGGTTCTAAAGAGAACCGAACCAAATTCAAAATTTTCGGGTATTTAGTAAATGGAACTGTTAGGTCTAAATTTAATTATGGAACTGTTCGGGTTCAGTTCCATTCGATTTAGTTCGGTTCGGTTCGATTCTATTCGATTCCGGGATTTCATATAATAATTATTTTTTTATATTACAACAACGCTACATTAATACGACTATGACATGTTCAATCTTAACTCTTGTAATTCAATCTCATGATATCTTTTGCACATCTCTTTGTTGAGTTATCCATAAATATGACTGTTAAAATCACAGGTAGAGGAAGATGGCGAGTTCACAATAATAGAACAGCAGAAACAATACTACGGTAGAATAAGTTATTTGAATAAAATTTAGATCAATTTAATTAAGTTGAAATTGACTAGAAATTAGAAATAGTAAAATCATATTTTGGGTTTGGACTAAATTAATTAGTTAGAAAATTTATTTGAAAAAATAAAATAATTTGGCTTATTTAAGATAAAAAAAAAATTAAAGAGATTCGGTTCTTATTCAATTCTTCGATTCTTGGTCTAGATCTGAAAATCGATTGGAACCCGTCGATTCTCGATTCAAATACTCGTTCGAATATTTAACTTAAGAAGAACTGCTCGATTCGGTTCAATTCGATTCAAATCCGGTTCAAGAGTTTTGTTCAGCCCTAATTACACCCATGTGTAGCTTGGATTTTCTAAAACTCATTTTCTTCTTAAATTTAGTTTCAATCATACATTTCATATGATCAATAATTTTATCAACTTTTTGAACCATATATTTAATCAATTTTTATCAAAATATACTAAAAATCTAACTTTTAACTAACCCAAACAAGGGCTAAATCTATTTCCATTTTGGATGGACATGCCTCTTGTTACATAATAACGGATTAAAACTGTCTTCCAAGAGCTATCCCTCATCTCCTAAGACAAAACTGTAACCTACCAACCACAATCTCACGAAATGAATGTGTTTCCCAAGGTTTGCCTAAAAAAATTTGCACATTAGTTTCCACCCAAAGTGGTTATTTTCTCTCTCCAAAAAGGAGACCAGACATACAAGAGTAATTCCCCTTTGCCATAGTCAATAACCAATGATAATCTGTGTCATGTGTCTACCTGTATAAATACGTCGAAGTTTCCCTAGCAGTGTAGCATGGTTAGACATACAAAAGCCCCAAGAACAGATATCCCCTTCCCCACGCGCACATATCATAGGGTGGCCCCTGGCACTGCCAAGGCCTGTGTAGCCCTGGCAAAGTAGATAAATCCAGAATAAGTACCTTATGTTTGCTCAGATACTCAAAACTTGATGTACTTTTACTCCACTGCAAAAGGGTGACCTTGACTTCATTGTCTCTAGACCATTTTAAGTTCTAATTTAGTTTCAATCAAGATCTTCTTGTTTCATTGTTCGTAGCCTCTTCACAGTTGTTGAAATACCCTCTACTTGCAGAACTTTGAAAATGAATGCAAGCACAGAACCCTCCCACCAGTATTTAGCTGACAGCCCAAGCTCAAAGGATCTAATACTTCCTTGTTATGACAAGTTCATGCATGACTGGTAAGAGTCCAATAAATCCCAATTCGTTTCAACACACACAAACCATATATTACAAAGTGCCCTGCAACAGCCCCTTGGGGAAAGATGAACATACTAGGCCTGGAACCAAAATTTCAATAACCTAAGTCATGGCCACAATAGTATCATCTGCAGGATTCATAATAACATATCATAAATCCCACTGTTAGAACACTGAACACACCATATGTTACTGTCAGTTTTTGAGCGTGTTCATTCCAATTCTTCCAAGCAAAATTTCTTCAGTCTCTGAAGAATGAACTCTGGTAAAAACCTTTATGCAGATTGTATCCACCAAACAGAAAAGCGTGGCAAAAAATTCTTAAATCTTTTCTTTACATTAATTTACATATTAAGGAAAACATAGCTAGTCATTCATAGGAATAGAAAGAATATAAAATTTAGGTATATTAAAGCTATAAATTAGAAACACAAATTACCATAAGAGTGTATATACCTGTTGAAACTGCAGAGGAGTCTATAAACTAGAGATTTGATATTTTAATTGTCCCACCTAGCAAGGTGAGTACATGTAGCTACAATCTCTAGCATCACTACTAAGTCAGTGTTTAGCATTACAATTGCACTACAAGACCTGCTGGCAATGCAGTGGTGAGAGTGTACTGAGTAGCACGAAAAACCACCATATTTACTCACATTGTTTTGCTCACTCAGTTAAGAAAAAAGCAAGATACTCGGAATCAACTCCTCTACACAATTCTCATGGAGATGACATTAATAACATGAAGATAAAACCTTAGCACATATTGATGTTCCAGAAAATTCATCCCAACATTATACTACCTCACTAACAAAATGTTCATTCAAATTGGGCTCTAATTGAGGATAAAATAACACATTATGACATAACAATATCATTTGCAAGATTTCTCAGATCATTACACCAGCAGTGAATTGCAATAGTAAACTAAGCATGGGCTGCCCATCCAATATCATTGTGACATAACAATATCATATCGCAATATTTTGCAAAACCATACACTTACTAAAAAGTATGTTACAAAAGGACATTACTTCCACTACTTGACTTTGTCATCACAAGCTCTTTAGATTGAAATTCTATCCAGTCCATTATCACACGGGTCCGCCCTTCATCATCTGCAGCAAGGTCTGCCACCCTGGCGAATGCCTGACACATATTGTCATATCTCAATTGTTCAGGAGTACTAACCAACCCATCGTAGTTAACTGCGACCCTCGTGTGTGCTCTACTAACATCTCTCCTCCATCTGCGCAATATATACCTCTCTGGCAGTGATGTCACGTCATTACGGATCAAGACTGCGATTGCATGCCTACAAACTATTCCCCGAAACTCGAATAAGTGACAACTGCAAACAATTTCACATTTTTCTCTCTGAAATGAGACGAAAAACGTTTTTTTCTTCCGTCGCTCGTCATATATGACATCCTCCCATACCTCATACGACGTCCCAAAACATCCCTCCGAAACAGATATGAGATCGCAATAAATCTTCCCCGTGAACTCATCTTGAACTTCTCTAAATTTTGAAATGGTGTAAACTGATTGAAATTGCTTCTCCATTTCATACTTTGTTGCACACGGTACCATTTGTAAGAATGACTTGAAATCAGCTTGAAACTCCTTCTCAACCTTATTCCTTAATGCTCGTTCATACTGTTCGACAAATTGCTTCAATGAAGTCTTCGAATGAACATACCCATGGAAGAACGCATTCATACTCTCATTTCGTTGAGTAGTTGACATCCCTGCCCAAAAAGTAGTTTTCAAAAAGCAACGAACCCAACGACCTCTGTTCTCATACAATCCTGACAACCAATCATTATTATGCAAGTCATACGTATCTATCATCGCTCTCCAACCTTCTTCGAATTCTTCAACAATCTGCAAATCATACACTAATCCGTGTATAGCTGAAAATATTGAACCCTTATCAACGTGGTAACCAAACTTTTCCGGCAACTTTTTCAAAATATGCGACAAACACCATCTATGCTTCGCATTTGGAAAAACAATCTGAATTGCATTTTGCATGGCACTATCTTGATCGGTAATTATTCCATAGGGAGCTTGATCGTGCATGCACTCAAGCCATGTCCTAAACAGCCACACAAAAGTATCTGTGTCCTCATTTGATACCAAACCACAACCAAGTAATATTGATTGTCCATGATGATTCATGCCAACAAAATGGACGAAAGGCACGTCGTACTTATTAGTAAGATAAGTGGTATCAAAGGTGACAACATCGCCGAACTCCCTATATGCTTGCCTACACCTATTATCTGCCCAAAATACATTCTTCAGTCGCAACTCGTCGTCCAAATCTATACTGAAATAAAATCCCGAACATTGTGCTTGCATCTTTGAAAAGTAAGATTGTAATGCTGCGATATCTCCTCCAAGTTTTAATCGTCTAGCTTGCTCAATATAATTTCGACAATCCTTTTTCACACAATTCATCTTCTCATATCCATCTGCTTCAACAATAGCGGAGTTGTAATTTTTCTGCAACAAAATTCCTGTAATATCATTCACTTCAATCTTTCGTTTCACATGTGCACTCAATTCTCGATTGCATCGATACAACCTGGACTTGGAAGGACTTGTTTTATGATTGTGGTCGAGGTGGACTGTGTTAATTCTCCAAGTTCCATGATTAATTGAAGATGCAGAGATCCTGGCTTTACAATCTGTCTGAACTGTTGGTTGCGGCTTCAAAGAACGACTTGTATTACTACTTCTTCGACCTTCACGACCACATGTGAACGTCACATATCTCAAAGCTCCATCATCCCCCTTTTTCGAATTCCTTTTCTTAACTGGAAAACCTACGTCATAAGCATATCTTTTGTAAAACTCAAACATTTCTTTTTCATCTATGAACATCATACCCACCTCAGGCACAATCGCACCATCACCTCCTAACATTTCATCTTCCACTATGTTCATGTTGTCTGTAACGTTCTCATTATTGGATTCCACCAAAATATCACCATGCACATCTTCCATAATTTCTTTTGCTGTGACAAAATAAGCAATAACATTCAGCAAAACATAAGTCAATTACACTACAATTACTAGATCAAAAAGTAATTTCAGATTGATACAAAATAATCATTTCAATATAGCATGATTGCTCTTATTATGTACTTGTATAAGAGATAACAAGGAAGGGCACTTACAAAATAACAAGGGCTAAAATTTCAATAATCACTATTTTTTGGGTGTTAGGTATGCACTTTCTAGTTTCTTTTACATCATTTCAGTATATGTTAAGTATATGATCAGTGACGCCTCAAATTACTATTTTTTGTTTCAAGGTAAGGTGATACTTTTCGCAAATCCAAGCATACCCCTGATCCTGTTAACATTATACCACTAAATCTCCAATCCACTATTAGTTGTTTCCCAATACCCTTAGTGGTTGACATCTCTTCTAATTCGTCAATATGAGAAGTAAATTATTTTCTGAAGAAATGAATATCTCGACATAACTCATCTATTTTCATTATAGCAAGTCCCAAACCTAAGTAAATGATAGAAGGTTGCTATAGGTTGACGGCCAATGTAAAACTTGAATCTTAATATACATTTCCTTAAGCTGTCTTCTAGCGGCAAAGGATCTAGTAAATCTTCCTTGAAAAACAAAAACTTGCAAAGCAGCAGATTATGAAAAATTAAAAATGCACAATACTCAAGAAAACGAGAAGGGTGGCTCACAAGGGTTAGCCGAAGGTGGAGAAGATGGTCGGGAGGTAGTCGTCGGAGCTGTTGACGATTTTTGCAGGCAGTCTTCAGAGCTGACCATTTTCGCAGTCGGGATGGAATTTTGAGGGTTATCCAATTTGGGGGAAAAGAGTGTGCTTACAGTTAAATTTGATTTCATCATTCCCACGTTTTCTTTTTTCTTTTTTTTTGTTAAACAATTGTCAAGTCACCAATTTTAAATTTCCTTGTAAGCGATCTGGCAAAAGGACCTGTACAAGAATTTTATTGTTAGCATTAAAGGCATTGTCTCAACTAGCAAGGTAAGTAAATGCAGCCAAATCAAGTTTCTTGTTCTTTTAATTACTTGCATCTAAATAGTCCAATTAGATGAGCTTTTCTTGTTCATATTTAATGCCATGAAACCACAATGTTGCAATTTTATTCCATATGAAAATGCCAAGATCAAACATAAAACAAAATATGTACCAAAGAACATAAAGATTGCTCACAATAAAAGTATAATCAATGGATATCTGTCCACTACTTTTCATGAATTGACAGTTCTTAGTAGGGATTAATTAAGCCAATTGAGTACAAAACAACATAAAGAACAGTTAAAGAAGGCCAATTTTTTAAGCAAAAGCAAATGGTAAGTCCACTAAGTTGAAACAGCTTAATCAAACAAGGCACATCTTCTATGAAAGTTTGAACCTTCTATTTTTGTTGAATTATTGTGTCTAGCACTTTCAAGAGAGTAATAAATCTAGCACATCCCTCAGAATTCATTTCTCTTCAAAGAATATCAGTCTACTTTTAACGTAAAAACTTCATAAATATTCGTCATAGGGATGCAGGACGTTCTTCAAAACAGCAGCATAACTTATTACAACCAAAATAAATAAAAAACAGATCTTTCATCTTCAAAGAGATTAGCACTATGTATTACAAATCAAACAATTCTTTGGGATTGAAATGATGAAAATGATAGATAAATTTTGATTCTTCAGCAGAAAAAAAATTCAAAATATAAATAATATCCCTCAGAACAATATTTTCATCAAACTCAATCAGGCCACTACTTTTATTTCAATCTTACGTTCTTCATTGGGATAGTTGGGAAAAAATAAACGAAAAAAATAACAATAGAAAAAAAGCAAACACAAATACATATACTATAATCATTTTTATATCTCATATTCTTTGTTTCTAAAAGGCACATCTTGCATGAAAAGTTTGAACATCAAGAGTAATAAAACCAGCACATCCCTCAGAGGCAGGGTCTTCTTGGAAATATAAGCATAAATTATAAAAACAAATTTATATATATGAAAAGGGATCTTATTCTTCAAAAAGATTAACAGAATGCATTGAAAAAAAAGATTTTCCCGTGAATGCAATTATGAAAACGATGGATTGAATTCCATCCTACAGCAGAAAAATACAGAAATTAAGGCAAGGATCAGTTCAAAAAAATTATTTGAAATAACAAAACTTCAAAATAGAAATAATATCCCTCAGAATAATAGTTTCATCAATTAAATCAGACCACTACTTTTATTTCAATCTTACGTTCTTCACAGGGATAGTTGAAAAAAATAAAAAAAATAAAAAATAAATAAACCTAGCAATTATACAAAAGCAATCACAAAAATACTTTCAATACCTTAGATACAATTCATTTCTTCGAAAATAAGAACAAACTATAACCTCGAATTGAAACGCCGTTCGATTCTTTAGGCACATTTAATTCTGAGTAAATATTGGGGACGGAGTAGAAGAGAAGAGAGGAATTTGTGGCGGCGAAACAAGGGTCCTTTTTTAGGGTTTATATGTAAAAGCCAGAGGGTTAGAAAAGGAACGCCTCTGTTTGGATACATGGATAGTTTTACGAAGGGTTAAAGTAATCCCTTAATTTTTCCTCTATTAAAAATTGGGTGACTAGATCGATTCCATAATTTTTATTTGTTACGTCACGTTTTAATTGCAGTTTAACTTTCCAATTTTTTCGTCATAACAACTATTTTCTAAATTTTTTTTTTTCGAATTCTTATTTTCAACTTTCTATTAATTAGTTTGTCTCGTCTTTAATGATGATTTATATAAAAATATTTGTTTTCATACTTTCAAATGAGTGAAAATATTTATTTACGCTTCTTATTTATTTTATTTTTTAAACATGATGGAAAAATAAGTTATTTTATATCATTTCAACTTACTTTTGAATATAAAACTGTCATCAAATACAAAATTTGTTAACTAATGAAAAATTTGAGAATATAACATAAAAAATCATATAAACAAAGATTAAAAATCTTATGTACAATTAAAATGTAGCGCAAGAAATAAAAATTGTGATGTGTATAAATTACTTTAAAAAAAATCCTAATGTCGAGTTTCAAAGGAGGGATTGCCAATAGGGAGATAAATGCAACTATTGATTTTCAATTACTGAAATGCCGATTTTCGTTAAACTATGAAAAGTTTGAAGATGGTGTATTTAATTGGAACTTTTTAAAACATTTTGAAATTTAAAAAATTTAGGGATATTTAATATAAGACTTTTTGAAATTCTCTAAAAGGATTGTTGTAATCAATAGAGACTTTTGTAAATTTTTAAAAGTCATTGTGTGTTCAATTAAAATATTTTTAATGTTTTAAAAGTTTTGGGTGTTCAAATTGTTAATGACTTTTAGAGTTTTTAGTGTAATAATTTTTAATTCGAAAATATTAAAATAAAATTTCAAAATTTGCCTCACATTTATCCCAAAATTTTAGGAGTCTATGAAACAATAAATTATAAATACAAAATCTTATAACTTTCTCTTTTTTCATCATTTTTTTAATGAAAAATATCTATTTGTAAGAATTATAAGATTTTATATAAAAAGATTAATTTATAATTAAATTTAAATATATTGATTTCTTATTTACTATTTAAAAATATGTCATATTAATAATATTAAATATAAAAACTTTTTTATAGAAATAAAATAATGTATATATTGGAGAATGCTAGATGTACAAAGGGATTTTGCCAATTTTTTTATGGGATGCCAGGTGTCAACATTTTTATTGATATGCTTTAATATGCCACGTCTCGCAGGCAATATATATATGTATGTATGTATGTGTGTGTGTTTGTATGTATACGGAGAGATGAAAGGGAATTGTGGGATCACCACATTGTATGCGAAAATTTCACGCGATTGTTCCAGATTGTGAATTTTATTTTAAATGAAGTCTTAAAAAAATTAAATTCTATAAAATTTTATAAAAACTTTAAAATAAAAGTCCATAAAAATCTAAGAAAGACTCCCATTATCCATACAAATTAATAAAAAATTTACAAAATACACAGAAGTATCACTTAAAAAAATAGTATTAAACTTTTCAAAAGTCACAATTCATTCACAGTGGATGACCGCATTGGTGGGAGTTTACTTGACAATCACTGCCACTATCACGATGGCAAATGGATTGAGAGCGTGGACAGGGGAAATCGACTGTAGAGTGGTGTGTGATGTGTGTGGGGATTCATCTATTGGCCCTGAGATCATGTTTTATCAGGTAATTTACTTCTACCAGTTTTATTCAGTTTTGATTCTTGGAATTGGTAGTTTTGATCAATTTGATGTTAATTGCAGAAGGGTTTTAAGATTGTGGCTTGATGATTCCCTGTTTTGACTTCATTTAGTTGATCTTGTTAATTAGTATTTGATTAATCGCCTTTGTTGATGTGGGAAATTGATGGACTTCTAGGCTTCTAGTTAGCTGCTATTAAACTGTATATGCTTGAATATCAAGCTGCTAAACAAGACTCGGTTAGCGAGCTCATCTACACTCATGAGGGATAGTTGATCCTGCTCCAACAAGCTGTTAGAATAATTATATTATGTGGGCTTCCATTTGATTGCGAATTTTACGAGTTAAATGTATGATTTGCAATGATATTGGATTAAGCCAAATATGTTAAGTGATCATTTGGGCTGTTGTATACCTTACGGGCTTTATTATTATAATATAATTTTAAATATGTGAGCCGGAATTATGTAAACCCTAATTAGGGTTAGATTCGATAATGGACCGACTTTATGATTCCCTATATAATGGCTAGGTAGAGTTGGCAACGAGCTCGGCTCGGCTCGTGAGCTCGTGGCCCACGAGCTCGTGAGCTCACGAGCCGAGCCCACGAGCTTTTTGAATTTTTTAAAATTTTTCACGAGCCGCTCGTGAGCTCTACGAGCCGAGCAGTCGCGCACACTTGTGGCTCGGCTCAGGCTCTTCATTTGACGAGCTCGAGCGGCTCATGTTTTCACGAGCAGAGCGGCCGAGCCGACGAGTTGCTCGGCTCGTTTGACATCACTATGGCTAGGTCCCCTCTCCTCTCTATATCATATTAGTTTGTCCCATTGACGGCTGATTATTTTGAGAAGTAAGGAAATGATGATCTAATTGATAATATTCATAATAATGTTTTTCGCATGTATGAATTTCGAACCATTAATTAATATATGTGATTCTTATTCTTAGCATGATCGTTGAAATAATTACAATACAAGCAACATAGATAAAAGATTAAATTTAAACATATTTTAAATGAAGGGTGTATAGATACAATCCGAATCAAAACCCATTACATAGTAAAAGCGAGCCACCATTCGGGTACAAGAAAATAAGAAACTATCATTGCCTCTTGTCCCAAGAGACAATTTCGATTGGTCTAGAGCAAAGGATTATCCTGGACCTACACATGTATTGATAGTGATTTTCGAATTTCGCTGAACATAATCTGTTATGATGAGATAGGATAGGTAGAATGCTATACAACATGGTGAAAATATGGAATTTTTTCTTAGTAATGTTCGTGAGATGGCCAAGTGTTCATATAGGGCAAGTGGAAGTGCCACATATAGTATAATGTCCACTTTCACATTTCTGGAAATCCAGATCAACTGTACTAAATTAGGTAGGCCTACGTAGGATTGCTTGTCAACAGCTGAGGTCGAAGTCTGACAAAATGCCTAGGAGTCGCTTCTTGTATCTTGAGTTAGCATTTTTGCTCTGCTGAACAATTTTGCTCTTGCCTTGGTAGTTGCCTCGGATAGCTTAAGTTGTATGCTCCCTTCATGGTCAGCTAATGTATTTTCCATGTGCATGCCTCATATTGGTATAACATAGTTTCAACTAAGGTTAGTATCTACCCATTTTTCAATCGATTTGTTTGTTCCAGGAAATCTATAGTATGTAAGCATAGAATTAAAAGACAAAACTTTGAGGGGAAAAAAAAAATCTCAAATAGGTCATGGACTATCTCAAAGAAGAAAAATATCCCAGAAAAACCAAAACATTTTCTTGGCATATTTGTTCAACAATCAAGACAATCTCAAGGCTCTTGTACAGATATATTACTGGCATGGTGTGGCAAACATGGCACTCATAAACTGTCTCGACCAGTGGGTATACTTGACTACCAAGTCAAGAGTTAAATTGTCGAGTTTTGATACGGTGACATCTTGGTTGAAAATTTTGTTGACATTTCATGATGTGACAGACAATCTGACCATTGATTTGTAGAACACTTATTTAAATCATTAACTAGATTTTTTACACATCATGAAATGTCAAAAATTGGATGTCAAAATAGTTTTAACTCTAAATTGCCAAGCTGATCGAAACATGGGGTCCACCGAATGCCTCCTTGGTATCTTGTCAGACTTCGACCTCATGTCAAACCATGTTCCCTATTGTATAAGTCGATGACAAGCCAAATCCTCATCATCGCCTAATAATTTCCATGCAGGTCTGCATTCTCTATGGACTGATTTGGGTTTCCATAAACACGACAATGGGCATGTTAATGGATTTGACACCTCCACCTGCCACCATCTCTACCTAACGTGGAATTTCACCCCTATCAAGATGAGGTAAAAAGTTCGATAGAGTTTTCTAAATAAAATTCAGCCCGTTTGGCCCCTTTCTCATTTTGATTTTTTCTTCTCTCTTTTATTTTCAACCATACAATCTTCTATAAGATAATATTACACATAAATCGAAAAGTATTCATTCTTTTTTAACCATATATTCTTTAAAAAAATATTATTTCAAACATTAAAATCTGTGAGAAAGGCAGCCAAACAAGTATTCAGTTTTATGTGACATTCATAAACATTCTTTATGAAAAATAAACATGAAAGAAAAAGCTAACATGGCTGGCTGTATATTAAATATTTTTTCTAATTAAGAGAAATTTCGTTTCTTCAATTTGTTAATTAATTTCCACCATTCTTAATTATCAACTATTTTAAAGGTTAAACCCCAACCTTGAGTGTCCCCCACCGCCCCGCCCCTAGAGCATTGTGGAGGAGGTAAATCGCGGGATGTGCCTCAGCAGGTCAGGGTATAAGAGCTGCCATACTGGTGCCCACAAATAGTCCAATTTCAAACCTTGTAAGAGGCAGGAATCGAACCCTCACACTGTGGTTGCCAGCTCAGCAGAGACTACCTCACTCCTATCTTTTGTACCACTGAGCTATGCCCCGGGGGGCTAACTATTTTATGGTTATTGTAAGTTGTTTGTGGAGTACAAGAGGCAAAGATTGAAACACATTAATATCTTCGATCAATATTAGTTGTATTTATAAATTTGGCAACGCGAATTTATTTTAAGAACATTTAATTTGAGGAAGGGAGTTTACATTGATTGAGCCACACATGATTCTATTTTTGTTTTGTTGTATTCGAAGCTTAATTCCCTATAGAATTATGTCTTGAAATTTCTATTTAGTTTCGGTTCTTTTATATGTAAAATATGTGCTTATTTATTTTGTAGTAGACATTACGACGTTATGGGTGAATAAAACAACTATTATCAATAAGCTTCATATGCAAGATAATTTTTTTTATTGACAATATTTTATCGACTCAATAAGAGTAGTAGGGAGGGAGAGCTTTTCTCTATAAGCAAATCAGAGCCACGCTTCAATCTTTGGACATGTGAATTATGGTCCCACAACTCATCCACTTCGCCAGCCTGACTTGTTGTACAATTCTAACTCGTATTATCTGGGTTCTCACAGTTACATATAATTAGGGGAGAATATATTCAGAGTATGGTGCTTTTTACCATCTATCTGTCAAATCTTGAGGGTTTAAGCATTTCTGAAAAGACATATTTGTTCTTGAAATGGGTTTGTATTAAAAGGCACAATTTTTATTTAGGGTGTGTTTTGAAAGAATGTATTTTGGAATAGTAGATTGATGAAGAATATGTGATTGAAAAAGAAGGAAAAGTTATTGATGTGATGGAAAATATTATTTTATTGAAGAATGTGTGATTAAAAATGAATAGAAAAATGAAAATGAAAATTTTAATGTGTATCAAACAGCGCTTATATATTATTGAAATTCTTGGTGTAATTTTAATCTCTACCTTTCGCTTTGACGTGTTTAGTTTCTTAACAATATTAGGACCTTCAAATTTGTGCTTGGCAGCAAATAATTAAGATGAATTTATAAATACCGTGCAGATTAGTGTATAGTTGTAAAATAATTAATATTCAATAAGCTAATAATCTTTAATAATTAATATTCAATGTGTAACTTTAGCCTTTCAGGTTTTGGCTAAAATTTAATAAAATTCTCAATTTTAACAGGATTCTCAAATATTTAGTTAATGCTTGCTGGATGATGAAATTCTTAGTGTAGTTAGATTTTCTTGATTATGAAGATTAGTCATTGGTGTATTGCATTGAAATTGTCTGGATGTGGAATCAAGATGGAAGCTTTAATTGAAGTTTGTGGTTGGATTTTGAAGTTTACTCTGTGCTTAATTGCTTTTTTAATTTAAACATGTGAACCAACATTCCTCTTTCATTATTGTTTGTGCTTTCACGTTTCAGTTTGCAAGTGAGCTTGATGATTAGGCTTTCGCATTTCATCACCATTCTTGACATTCTTTGGTTTCTTTCCATTCTTTACTTTAAAATTTTTTGCACCCTCTGAATTTGTTGGTACTTTGACAGAGGAGAAATATTTGCACCGTTTATTGCTCCATTTTTCTAGTAACTTCAATTTTTAACACTTCATAATGAAAAAAGAAGGTTTATGTTGTTAATCATTAAGGGGATTGCTTTTAGGTTTTCTTTCTCCTCTTGAAATTGCTTTTAAGTTTCTTGCTGGTTAATATATTATTTTATTTTCTCAAACAGAGGCCAAGTATTCATGAATTCATCTTCGATCTTATTATTTAATAGAATTATTTTTTATATTAATTTTGTTTGCATTTTTATTGTTGGGTTTTGTTTTTTTAAGTTTATATATTTAGCTCCTAAAAACCTTTAAAAAGACAAAAATTTGAATTCATACTAATTTTGAGTGCCCAACCTTCAGAGTTGATTCAGGTGTGAAAATCTTGGGTCTGGTCTTGATCGTGAAGCAATTTGATTCAAGAAGTACTGAAATCAGAATCAAAGAATGAGGCGAAGACCTGGAATTGGAGGTCTACAGAACACTGCTGCAGCTAGAGTTTGTTCACCATCTTATGCTTCATTAATTAATAATCATTACACACACATATACTGTGTTTGTGTGATTCTACACATGTATTTGTTTGAATATGTGTTGTATCTTGATTGGGCTTGTTTGAAATTTGATTTTGTGATGAAAGGATAAATATCGGTTGCTGGTAGAAAGTGTGGCAAAGTTGCGAACTGATGTCATGAAAAAACAGCTTTCAACTTTTCGCTTTCAGCTGGAAGACTTTGCCCTCAAGCACAAGGTCCCTTTTTTAGCTAGATTAAGATTTCCTATATTTTTGTTAAGTATCTACTTAATTATTTAATTCCCCACTTTTATATTGGTCATTGATGGATCATTTCCTGCTAATTCATATTGATACGAAAACATTTATTTAATTAAGGAGAAAAGGAATTAAGGGTTGCCGAACTGCTGGACTGTTCAAATTATGCTTACGGAAGGGTAGAAGATTATGAAAAAAGAAGATAGAAAACAAATTTAACTTGTCACGGTTTATGCAGAATGATATACGCAAGAATCCGGCATTCAGGGCACAGTTCAATGAGATGCGTGCTAAAGTAGGTGTGGACCCACTGGCCTCGAATAAAGGTTTTTGGGCTGAGCCATTAGGGATTGGTGACTTCTACTGTGAACTTGGTTGGTATCAATCTACTTCTTCGCTTTTGTTTCTTAATTTCCGCTTGTGTCTTTACTGTCATCACTGTAAAGCGGGGAGTTCTTGAGATTTATATGAAAACACATCTTAAGTTACCTGATAATTTGCTAAAATCAAGTCTAGTATTCTGGAAGGTGTTCAGTCATTGGTTCTTTCTGAAATATGATAAAGCCTTCTGCAGCCTTTAATTTCTGTGTTTTGAAATTCTTTGACAGTGATTTATTTCCAATATTTGATTTCGGTGCCTGGATATGCATCTTTGCATTGAAAGTCTGGATTTTTTCTTTTCATGTTTATTTTATGATGATTTTGTCAATCTAAACAGGAGTGCAAATTGTTGACATTTGCTTGGCTACTAGACCTCATAATGGTGGCCTAATTAGCTTAGAAGATCTCTGTAAGAGGAGAAAGGGTGCTCGTGAACCTGTTTCAAAGGATGATTGCTAGCGTGCTATAAGTAAGCTAAAGGTATTGTGGTTACGATTTTCTCTTTTCGTTGCATGCTAGTGTGCACCTAAAAAAGGTATACTAGGCCCGTGGTATTTGCTATTGTAAGCTTCCAGCTGCCCATTTACAGAACCCTGTGTACAGAGCGCGTATGAATATTAAAAAGAAGTTTTATGAGGATTCACAATTGTTCTGTTCTGTAAAGTACAATTTTGAGGAATAAAAAGCTATCTCACTCGAGTCCATCTCTCTCGTGTTTGTGGTTTCCTGATTTTATACTTAGATTCTACACTGCCTTGTTGTAGCTTGAGGGCTTCTGAAAGTAGCACTTTAGTTGTGCCTAACATCAGGCATCACTTCCCACTAACCAAGCTTCTGCATCACTTAATAGACTGTTTTACGTAGTGGATGTTTTAAGAGAACTAATTGTTGCACAAGTACTTTGTAAGAGTCAAGTATGAGACAATAAATCTGGTTTTTGGTTTGATAAGTGGATGTTTAGGACTGCTCCTGACATAGAAAGAAACAATCTATTTGATCATCTCATGTTCACATATGATTGGGAATTGTTCTGAACCACTTCTTATGCTTCACAGTTAGTCGAGTGTAAAGTAGGACTCTTCCTTAACTGTTGCCCTACTGCATTATCAATTTGTTTTATAATTGCAGATTTCTCACCACTATGCCTCACCTTTCGCCCTGATGACCAATTAAGATGTAGCACATATTTTCGTCTGCTACATGCATGATATGTAGGTTTCTTTTCAATTTGTTATTCACCTATCGACAATTGTTCCTTCATTAACTTGCTTTCTCTTCTGTCTATCTAAAAATCCACATGCGAGATATTTTACTGTGGTTTACATTATAGTAACAATGAATGTAATTTTCAGGTACTAGGTAACGGATTTGAGGTGATTTCTGTTGGAAAGAAGAAGCTTGTTCGGTTTGTTCCTACGGAATTGAATGAGGACCACAATGAAATTCTGGAGCTGGCTCAGGTTTCCCCATGTCCATGTCTTACATTTCTGAGTATTCTTTTGCATGTCAATATAGCATGTAACTGCATGCATGACTATTAGCAGAAAGCCATTTTCATTTCTATATTCTTAGTATGGTTATTTGCTCTTGGTTCTCTTAGGGCCAAGGCTTTGTGACGGTTGATGAGGTACAGAGACGAATCTCTTGGTCTTCTGGTTGTGCAACTGATGCTCTTGAAACTTTATTAGAAGTACGTCACCTTGTGATGTTTGTCTAGTCTGTTGGGTATTTTGTTCTGTGCGTGTGGGCTACTTTATTTGCTCGAGCTTATAAGACTCTTTTGGGTAATACAGGAAGGTCTTGCAATGATTGATGATGGCCATAGAGATGGTAGAAGTCGATATTGGTTTCATTGTGTATCTAGTGTCTCCTCCTATGCATGTTATGCACTCTTGAGGATTCATTTTTTTGATTTTTGACCTTTTTATGCAATAAAATGTAATATATGAAAAAAAAATATACCAACATTCTGGAAAAGGATTCTGATTATTTAAGCATCCGCTTGAAAATACCTCTTTTTTCGTGTTTCTTCTGTAGAATGAAGTGTGTTCATCAACTATACTTACGTGCTTATGATATTCCTACCTTATTATTTCGACTATTCTCCTCTTCTTGTTGCTTACATTAGTTTTCTACTTGATTAAGATGGAACTGTATAGGCATTCATTACAAGTAATTATAGGATTAAGGGTTACATGCATTGGCAGGTCCCTAGCAAATACATTGCTAACAACAGAAATGCACCATATTTATTTCATTACTATAGACTGATATAACTAAACTGCAGCCTTTTTTTTACTTAAAAAGTCACAATAGAGCTTTCTTGAATCTGTATATCTGATTCGGAAAGGTAATTAATATTCTTCAGTCCACGATCTTGGTATTCATTACTGAAACTCAGTCCCTTGGGTCAACTCAGAGTTGGGTTCAGTCCATGATCTTGGTCGCACTCCGAGCATAAAGAATAAGATCTTTTAGAGTGCCACAAAAAACTTGGACCTGTCCAAAAACTTGTCCCACATTCCACTCACAATTCTGTAATTGTTGTTATATGGAGGACGATGATGTGCTGCATGCTTTGATGATGATACGATTATTCTTGCATCTTGCAGCGCCACCGCAAGGGGCGGAAACTTGTCTTTTGTACAATGAGCCCAGGCATGGATTTCCAGGCTAAACAAAACAAATACTGCGACAAATCCTAGAAGTGCAGGATCACAGCAAAGTAGGAATACAGGAAGCACCATGAAAGTTAAAATTTGAGCTGTAACATGCAATCTTTTAGCCATTTGTTGCCTTGCAATTGCCCGTGGCGTTTCATGTTGGAGTTCGAATAATTTTATCTGGGTTCTGAAAACTGGAGTTTTGGCGCTTCCATAATTATCGATCGCCCACTAATATATTCCAGAGAAAAGGTATGCCATCACATAGCCAACCACGTATGATGATATTAACTCGAGAGTCATGTACGTGAATTGGATACACTTGTCACGGATTTGGCTAGACAAAGAAGCACAGTGATGCACCCACTTGCGAACCACGCACAATGTGACCATGTGGAAAGTGAACTTGGATCAGTGTATGTGGAAGCCATGTTTAAAGTGACGAAGTACTGTTGAGGATAACCTTCTTACTCGTCTCTGGTTTCAATTTTCATGTGTTATGAAGTGGAGTCTAATAGAATGCTTCAATATTAAAATTGTGGGCATTAAATTGTGGACCACAATTGTCTTAGATAGGAATTGGCACTTGCACTTGCACTTGAACCTTGGCATTTTATGCAAAAGGTGCATGCCATTCATCTATATCACATCACATAAGAATTATTTTTTGGACGATTATAATCCTACTACAATTTAATTATTTCAATAATACCCTACTTTTCGTTTTCAGTATATATTTAATTTACAAACTATAATAAATAATACAAATCTTGTTCATGCATATATAAACGGTAATAAATACTAAAATTCTTGTTCATGCTTATATTTCACTGTCATTAATTAACATTCACATTCATTTAATTAATATTAATTAGAATTTCACATTTCAAGAATACAGTTCATTATTCACTCCATGTAAGCTAATTAGCATCCAGTTTCACTTAATTGAAAATTAAATTGTATTAATTTAGTATAAATGATTTAACATTCATTGTCACGTATATATTCATTGGTATCAGTTCTAAATTAATTAATATTCATGTTAATTCATGTATCGTATTTCTTATTCATTTTCATTTATGCATTTAATTGTAATTCTAATACTCACATTCAAACATGCATTTTACTATTTACGTGCAAGTATTATAATTAACATTTTTTTTTTCAGGGATTTGCATTTTTCTCATATTTAGATCAAAAGGGGTAACTGAAAAATCAAATATCACTTTCACAGCACTTATAGAATATTTTAAAATAACGTGCAGTGCACGTTTAACTCTGACTAGTATGTATAAAATATGAAAGATGATCGATGTTTACTGAATAAATTATGTGGTTCTAGCAAGGTCACTGAGGAACGTGTGTATTGATAGAATTATAGATGTTAGATTTCGATGTGGTTATTGACTCCGATTAAATATCAAGTCATTAGTTCAATCTAAATTCTTGTTTGGTATAGAATAAAATCAAGTCAAAGTTAATAATTAATTTTAACTATACATTTAATGGAATTCACAACTCAATTACACATTTCATCAAATGTTATCAAAATATACTTGGTAATTAGGTTTAGGTATACTTGATTCTTCTGCAAATTGCAATCAGTAAATTTGTTGTTCTTCTTGAATTACGAATTTTAATTTAGGGTTTATGTTGATTGAGTTGTGATTTGGATTTTGGCCCATTTTCCATTTGGGACTTACGATCTCAATTCTTAATTCAAATAATGTGTAATATATTTTTTTAATCAATTGAACTAGAAAAATAAATTGTGGAATTTTGCAATGGTAGATTTGGAACGATTTTTTCAATCAAAATGGAAGTCCATACGTATTTCTTTCAGTTCTAGTGGTGCATCTTGTCCCGCCACTACTTCTAGTCGAGCAGCCGATGTGTTAATTAACACGAAAAAGTCCCGGGCTCAATTCAATTCGGATGATCTTGTATCTGATCCAGGGAAACGCCCATATTGAGTCGTATGATCATAATATCAGAGATGATGTTAGGATAACATACTTAGAGAAAGGTCATTGTCAACCATATGGACATATGTGGCTTTCCAAGAAGACGGATGTGAAGTGATAATAGGTGTTTTCGGGAAGAATGATTTGCTGAATTTGATTGGTTGGAGTACAGTATAAAAAAAAGATGCGACATATTGTTTGTATTGCTACCTGTTCAAACCGGCTAGAGGGGGGCAAGGGGGTGGACATATATTCACTAAG
>CAIGRN010152219.1:0-17181 GCA_903798345.1 Fraxinus anomala
GCCTTTGTGGCTGCCTGTGTGGCTACTAGACACGCTACCATCCTATGTTCTTTGTGGGCAACCGAAGTAGAGATTATTTGAAAGTTTTGGTTCAGTTCTTCATAGTGGTGTTGATTGATTGGGTGTTTTCTGAGCTCGAAAATCATTTGGTGACCTTCCATTGTGCGTAACAGTTTCATCAAAGCCTTATGCCATCATATTTAGAAGAAAAAATATTAAAATTGTATTTCAAAGCAAATATTCCACAAACTTTTACGAGTACTTCCTCGAAACATATAGGATTGCAATACAATTCCAGGAACAAAATTTCATCGATCCGTAGAATTCTATCTTCCCGTCCAAGACATTCACATTTAATGGTCAATAGAAAGACTGCTCAAATACAAAAAAATCAGCTCAACAGGTTCTAATCTAGAAGCAATGACTTGGTGAAATATTAATGAGCACTTATTTCTTATTTTGCCAGTATTCACATCAAACTTGTGTTTAAACTTATTTTGTCCAATTTGACCTTTGTATCAATTTTTATTTTATTTTTTCAGTTAGGATGTTGAAATAGAAAGAAAATCAAGGGCTACAACCCTATTGTTTTGATAAAATTGAGAATAAATCTCGGTAATATTTTTTATTCAAAACAACGTGTCTTACTATAGGAACGATTACGTAGCTTCACAATAAGTTAAGAACACGAAATTAAAAGCAAATAAAAATCACTAAGCAACCAAAACCCGTAGTAGAATCAGCCACGGAATTTGTGAAATAATTGGCGGAAATTTGGTTATAGTTAATTAACTATTTAATCATTATAGCTATAATAAGTAATTTTAATTAAGTGGCTATGTAGGAATCCAGTATTTTCTGAAACCATTGATTTGAACGTGGAAAACTTTGTCCTCGTCAAAAAAGTGTACCGTGCAAAAAAGTAACAAACCGTGTGGGGATTAATTTTACTTTTTATGCATGCCTTTTCAAGCTTTAATAATTCAAGAAATGAGCAGAAAAAGAATATTATGCAATTATTCATTTTAAATTTTTCTTAAGTTGACGCGTAAAGATCATGCCTATGTTCACAAAAAATTGACCATGTCAGCATGCACTATAAGTGAATGACAGGTATATATATCTTCAACCACTCCTCTACTGGGGTAACTCTTATGGGACTGTAAGCAAAAATCGTCTACTTTGAAAGCATTGGTTTGGGACCTCGTTTCTTCCAAAGTTGACCCTCGGGGGAGAGTTTCATTTCTTTCAAATATTTGCAACCCTGAAACAAGAAATTAAGTATGGGTTTCTTGAATGATCAATACTTACGAAGGGCTACTTTTATTTTTCTATATTGTTGTGTTTTTTCAAGTTTTATTCAGTCATCTGTGGGGGTTAAGAGCAGGCATTTTAAATGGGATGTGGAGTATATGCATTGGTCTCCAGATGGTGTGGAGCATATTGTTATGGGCATCAATGGCCAATTTCCAGGCCCGACTATTCGAGCTCGGGCAGGCGACACGATACATGTTGAACTCACCAACAAGCTTCACACTGAAGGAGTTGTCATTCACTGGCATGGAATCAGACAGGTAAATTATTGTGTGAATTTGTACCATATATACTTGCACATCTATTGCATGAAGGGTTCATGTCATAGACACGACGCAAGCTAAGTCTTATTTTTAATAAATTTTGAATCGGTTTGGTCAATCCTCTTTCTTCACCCGAGTTTGAGACCAGCCATATATACTTCTCCTTATTTTGTACTGTCTGGTTTTTAGTTTGGAACGCCATGGGCAGATGGCACTGCATCCATCTCACAGTGTGCCATCAATCCTGGAGAAACTTTTGTCTACAGATTTAAGGTTGACAAGGTAAATTCAATTAAAAAAAAAAATCACTTTTTTGCTACTTTTTATCTTGACTACCACACGTTATATGAAGGGCGGGCACGATAATACAGTGAACAAGATTTTAATTGCGTTATGGTGTAGGCGGGTACATACTTTTATCATGGGCACTATGGGATGCAAAGATCAGCAGGATTATATGGTTCTCTGATAGTAGAAGTAGCAGAGGGAGAGAAGGAGCCATTTCAGTATGATGGAGAGTTCAATTTATTATTAAGTGATTGGTGGCACAAAAGCGCTCATGAACAAGAGGTTGACCTTTCTTCCAAGCCAGTCCGTTGGATTGGCGAACCCCAGGTAACAAAAACGCTTCTCACATCTTTAGTATAACTTTTTACTCGTTTTTAGACAGGTATGTACAGTATAATCGACAAGATTTTCATTTCTTTATTCTCTTTAGTTATGCTAAAATTGGTTTTGTAGATCATTTTAAGGGCCTATAATCTATGACTGTACTCGATAATATCTAATTTTATGGATGAAAAATTGAAAACACGGCGATATTATTTAAATTTTCATTGAATTTTTTCCTTTGATACATTTTCCATTAGACTACCCTCGAAAGTCTTTAGACTGCTTGAACTGGAAACCTTTTTGTTTCACAGTTTTTCAGCAAATACGAAAAGTTCGTAGAAAAAGAATGGAAAAATTTATATAATTTAGACATTTATCACTATACATAGCATTAGGTAGTACTACCTATACACTACCATAAAAATGTCAACAAAGAAAAGTAATTGGACACAACCTTATGTTGAAATAATTGCTTTTAAAGACTAAGCACACGTGATTAAAATATAATCATATTATCTTCTCTTAAGATTTGAGTTAGTAGTGAAATTTCATGCGTTATTTTGTACATATGTGGCAGTAAAATTCTTTTATTACACCTTTGTGTAGGCTAGAACTGTCATGAATAAGTAGAAAACAGAAAATAACTCACTTAACTCGTAATTTATCAACTTCCATACCCTTACGACTTATTTGTCAACTTAATACCTCATGCCGCGACTTAATGCATACTTTCGAGTGATAAATTTTAGAAAATACGAAAAAGTACTATATTAATGAACAACCATAATTTCGATCTTCATCAATTTCATGAATTCTTGAATTTTTTTGGTTGAATATGATAAATGGTGGTACTTTGTGCCTTGTTGTTTTACCTAGACCTTGCTGATCAATGGGAGAGGACAATATAATTGTTCTCTGGCAGCTCATTTTAGCAATTCCTCAGTCAGCCAGTGCAAGTTAAGAGGCAATGAACAGTTTGCACCAAAAATCCTCCACGTCCACCCAAACAAGACCTACAGACTGAGAATAGCCAGCTCCACCTCTATGGCTTCACTCAACTTGGCTATTGGGGTAACAATTCTATCACATATCTCTCTTCTTTAATCTTTTTCAGTTCTATCCAGTGATTTCACTGTTTAACTAGGGTGTGAACCGTGTTTGTCTAGGCCAATTCGCGTAAACATTTTAGGTACCTTCTTGGCCTGGTGGCCCGAACAATAGGACGTATACTTTGTTGCCGAAATCAGTTTGTTATGAAATAACAGGTCCATTTACACCACCATTTCTATCTAATCCAGTGTAACAGATTACCGCGTTCGATTAAATTCACGAATACAACACTTGGAAGAAACCCTTCTCCATGTCAAGGCCTTTTAATTTGTTGTTAGGATACGTATAGGTTTCATTGTCATGTGAAAAAGTAGATTAGTTGAGTAGAATATTGCACAAAGAGAATCTTGAAAAAAAAAAAGGAAAAGAAAAGGAGAGGCATATTTGATTAAAAAAATTGAAACTTTACAGAGAAGCTATGGAATCTCTACAAACAGTCCACACACTAATTATGATTCATGTGATCCTGTTGAAGTAAAAAATTATTTGAAGCACCTAACACCTAATTGAAATTATTTTAATTAAAAAGTTTTAAGTGTTGTGCAAGTTGACAAATAATTAGGTGCGTTGGACCTTCCATTAGATATAGCATGAAATGAATAAAATGACGTGAAAATATTGTTAACGTGAAGCTAAGAGCAAGAATTTCTCGTGCACGCACTTTGTGACAGCTATTTTAGCTAGTTTTTGAAGTCTAATGTATTAATTGGTATAGGGCCTAACTCTAAGATCTTTCTTTTTCTTGTCCTAATATAGTCAACTCAAAATTTATTATCACCGATAACCTTACAAATATGACTAGGCCGGATCATTCAAAACATGTGCATTTCTGTAGCACGGATACTTTAATTAAAATAGCGTGTCTGTGTTCGATACGTGTCGAATATCGACACTCCTTGAACAATCTGACACGGTCATTTTATTTTCTTTATCAGAAATATTATATATTTTTAACTTAAAATTATTTTTAAATAATAAATATGTACTCATATTTAAAATATTTCAACAAGAAAAATTAATATTTTTTTATATTAGAAATATTATATATTGTTAATTCAAAGTTATTAGCAAGTAACAAATATGTACTCATGTATAAAATATTTCAACAAGAAAAATTAATACACGTGTCCGTGTCAGTGCTTATGTGGATGAAACCTTTGGTGGAGAAAAAAAAGTTAAAAGGAATTTACGTATTAGACAGTGAGATCAATTTATATATCATTTTCATATACCTGAAAAGAGGAATTGACAAATGATGTGCAAGGCTGGAATTCCTTTTTAACAAAAGCCAACCATGTTGAGTTGTTTCTTTTAGAAGTAATCATCATCATAATTAATTTTTTCAAAAACAAAAGGAGAGATGGAAAAATATCATTATAGCCCACCATCATGATACATACCACATGATTTTATGTTGGATTAAATCAATCCCATCAGTTTGTAAAAAAAATAAAATAAAATAAAAATCAACATTGATTATGGGGTCAAAATTAGTGTTGTCTTGTTAGGTCCCAAATTGTTCATACTTCGGCATTGGATAATTTATTTACCTTCTATTTCAATATTTATTAATTCCTTATAGTTTAGCTTAATATGTTACACTGAGAAGAGATATTATAAGGGAAACACGATTTAGCTGGTTTGGACATGTTTGCGTAATTTTAAAGAAAGTCACTTATTCATAAAAGTGATGCAATCTTTATAAAACAAGTGCAAAAAAATTGATTGTTATACCCGACTTCCAATTTGTTGTAAACATTGCTTGGAGCGTTTTTTTGTTAGACTTGAAGTTACTTTTTTGGAAGTAAGTTAAAGAAGTACAGAAAAAAATTTCATAACATATTATTGTCTTGTGAGCTTAATCCACTAATAAATTATGAGTCTCTTGTGGAAAATTGATTCCCATTCTGTTATTTGTCTACAGAATCACAAGATGGTTGTGGCTGAAGCTGATGGAAATTATGTCCAACCATTTACAGTAGATAATTTGGACATATACTCTGGTGAGAGCTATTCAGTCCTTTTCACCACTGATCAAGAACCCTCCAAAAATTACTGGATTTCAGTCAGTGTAAGAGGAAGAGAACCCAAGACTCCTCAAGGCCTCACTATACTGAACTACCATCCCACCACCGCGTCCCAGCTGCCCCCATCACCGCCACCAGTAGCGCCCCAGTGGGATGATTATGACTACAGCAGGGCATTTTCTAACAAGATTCTCGCCCTTAAGGGTTCCCCTAAGCCACCAGCTAAACATGACAGAAGAATTATTCTACTCAACACACAAAATCTCATTGATGGACACACGAAGTGGGCAATCAATAACATTTCATTAGTCCTTCCATCAACTCCATACTTAAGCTCGATCCGATACAATCTAAACAAATCATTTGATAGTAAAACCCCACCGGATCGTTTTAGGAATGACTATGATGTGATGAAGCCTTCCCTGAATCAGAATTCAACGTATGGAAGTCGAGTTTACATGCTGAAGTTCAACACTACTGTGGAAGTTATACTGCAGAATGCCAACATGCTGAAGCCTAATAATAGTGAAATACACCCTTGGCATTTACATGGACATGATTTTTGGGTTTTGGGATATGGAGAAGGGAAGTTTACTGAAAAAGATGAGGAGAAATTCAACTTCAAGAATCCACCATTAAGGAATACAGCAGTGGTTTTTCCATATGGATGGACAGCATTGAGATTTGTGGCAGATAATCCAGGGGCATGGGCATTTCACTGTCACATAGAACCCCATTTGCATATGGGCATGGGGGTGGTTTTTGCAGAAGGGGTCCAACATGTCAAGAAAATTCCTAATCAAGCTCTTGCCTGTGGCTTGACAAGAAAAATGTTCATGATGAATAGCGAACACAACTGAAATGAGTGTTTACGAAAATATAATTCGAATTAAAATCACTGTAAGTGTACGGTTCGTTAACAAATAATAAAGTGGATTTTGAGTCCAAGTATCGTTCCACAAAGATTGATTTAGTTTAATTTTAATTAACTTGACCTTAACCAAAACAAGAATAATGTTAAGGGTTTGTTTGTGACAAAATTATGACTGAAATAAGCTACTTATGTAATTATAAGTAAATTAACTAAAATAAATGTAAATTATTCTAAATACAAATTAATGTGTTTAATAAATGACAAACGTATTAAGATCCCGAATTCTCATGCAATAATCAGTCTTAACCCTAGTTTTACACGTTGATAACACGATTGAATTTCACGAATCAATATTCCTAATTTATTTAACAATCTCTCTCGAATAATGTTAAACCTACTTTTATATATGACTCAACTATATTTCTATATAGATGTGAATATATAAAAGTGCATGGATTTTTATGAACACTTAAAAATTCACAAAAGATAAAGCAGTATATTTCTATTCTCTATCGGAACCGATGACAATTTATATATGTCGAATTTATTTTCCTTCTTTCAAATGCATAAAATAAATCACCAAATTCACACAGCTAACGTGCACAATAATTGTGGAGAAAAGAAAATTATATAAATTGTTCAATATCCAAAAACGTGTTTCAATGTCAAATATATAAAACTAAAGATTAAAAACTCATATTACACGGTTCATAGTTCTTCCAGTACAAAGAAAATAAGCCTAACATGTTATGAAGAAGAAAACAAAAGAAATATTGAAGAATCGATATAACCAAAATAAATCTTGAATTGAATATTTGTGTTCTTGGAATCGATCTTCGTGTTCTTTGCTCCTTCTATGCTCCAAAAGTTCTTAAAAATATGTTCTCCTCCGTTTTGGACCGCTCTAGATTTTTAAAGGAGGCCATAAAATTTGTTTCCATAAGAGTTTTATTGAAATAAGGAGATCAACTTTTTTCCTTCGGAACTATACTATGCAACTGCATAGTACATTGCCATGCGACCGTATAGAACAATGGAATGCACTCCTGAGATTCGTTGAAGCTAACCATGAGACCGCATGTAAGAAGAACTATGCGACCACATAGTTCAAGCAAACTTCCATTCCTTACGTTTTGATTCTCGAATCCCGTTTTCTCATTTCGTTATCTCTTTTCTTGTTTCTTTTTCTTCCAACACTTCATTCCTTTACTAAATTGGTGTTTGACTCTTTTCACATTTTCGTTTCTTCTTTTGGGTCATCTTTTTTCTATTTGCACTTTGGTCCCTGAACTTTGATTTTCTTCCATTTTAATCATTTTTCCGCTTCTTTTTCTTCAATTCCACCATGTTCATCAATTTTATCCTACGAAACATAATTTATATAGAATTAAGTCATATTCCAATATTTTTGCCAACAATTATCCATGTTTTGTAGTTTAAATAAGTGTGTAAAATGCACTTATCAATGAGCTAGATAAATACCAATTTTTCCTTGTTCTTGATCTGTCCTATATTAAGGCATGAAATGGAAGTGAGAAATTGTATGGATGTTAAGTATTTCTATAATCAATTATTATGGTGTAAGAATGTCCAGAAATATACTATTTTACAAATTCAATGTGAAGCCCATTTCTTGCTATCTGAACATCAGGTATATAAACATAACTAGGGGTGTAAAAATGGGTCGAGCCACTCAGACCGAGCAGGCCCGGTCCAACACTCGATGTGTTTATACGTTTACAAGTTTGGAGATGGCACTTGCTCACAAGACATAATAATCATGTGGTATTTTGTTAACTTCTATCTCAGATTGAGTTGAGCTCGCTAACCCTGCTTGAGGCTGGCATAACTCTATAGTCCGACTGGATCAGACTGGATCAAGAACCTTAGTGGTTTGCCTTCAGCAGTTATAAACCTTTATAGCTCGACCTTCTATGGCATGGGCTAAGAACGTGTGTATACATGTCACACGTCGAGTTAAATGTTTTAGTGTTATTTTGACATATATATATAAGTATGAGTTTCACGAGATGTTTTGATTGACCTCGAGAATCTATCTTCATTATTATAATGAGCTTCACCATCTTATTTTGATTCATGATATTACAATCTATGAGAGTAGAATAGACGAGAAACCCGACTCTTTAAAAAAAAAAAAAGAAGCCTCACGATATAAAATAGTATCATATTCGATAACAAATAAGATGATTTTGATTCTTAATTCAATATCTATATATAATCTTCCTACAATTAATCAACCATCCATTTTCATTCACAGATTGATCAGTTCCATACATACATAAAAACCCACCTGCTGGTGATCAAATAATACAGAATTAAACCTCGTATACCGAATTGAGCTCGAAATATTCATCAATGGCTAAGGGTCACTTTTTAGGGTTTGTTTTGGTTTGCAGTGTTGTTTAGGTTTTATATTGCATAATGTTAGAATCATCATTGAGACTTTGAGGAGAAAAGTTCGGAAAGAAAGAAGAATGTCTGTTTTATAATCTTTTGTTTGATTAACCTAATCCCTTTTTCAATCTTGATGAAGAAAAATAGAGAATACAGTGCAATATAATGTATGGTAGTCAAGAAAATGAAGTATTGTGTGTAGTAAATTAAAAATTATCGTTGATAATTTTTATTAGGAATTTGCATCTTGTACGTACAGCCCCCTCATGGGTTGCTTGAATATATTTAAAAGTTATATTTTTCAATAAGAATCAATATATTTAATAGGCTGATCAGTAATTTTAATTAAGAAAACATAATATATTTCAATTTTCTAAATAATACTAAGTAGATGTCCTAATTTTCGCCATTAATATATTTTATCACGTTTGTTGTTCAAATCAATACTAGACTCAATTTTTAAAATTTCAGTTAAATAGACCATGGCTATCGCGACCTTATATACTACATTTATCACATGATACACTTTTTCCAACTTTACGATTTAAAAATTTCAATCACAATGCGGCTTGCTGAGAATTTGAGCGAGTGTAATCTCCTAATTTCTCGGCTTTCCCTTTGCATGTTGGATCGGAACACTACGAGTCTACGACATCATTCACTTTTGATATTAAGAGCATTCTTCATAGATTCATTTATAAGTGTTTGTTTCCAATCTTTAGGTGGTTGCATGCGTTTTGTGTATCTATTTATGTTGAATTCATCTTATATGAGTCTGCTGTATTTTGCCAATAATTTATGTAAATAATATGTTTTTGTATTTGTGCATCAATTCCTATGATTCTATGCATTTTCCATCACAACAGCAAGGTCCATAATAGCTAAAAGTTGTACGTATTGCAACTCCATTAATTTCATTTTTACCCATCTCATCTCAAATTTCCCTTAAAATTTAGAATCTCTACTTGGATGTGAACCTAATCATTTGATTTTTTTATTTTTTTTTCATGTTTGTTTCAACATAAATGATTGGTAAGTGCATTTCCTGTACAGCAATTGGGGATAATTTTTAGAGAGAGTTGAAACTTGGTTGCATACAAATGAGTACCCTCTATTTATAAACTAAACCGTCCAGTAATTAAAAAAAAAATGGTAGGGTAAGACTTGCTTTTTTTCTTGATTTTGAAGAGCACACGACTAAAAAAATTTCATGAAAGCTAAGTTTATTCTACTACAAGTATCATAAGGTTTATCAATTATTTCGACTTGTCACTCAACACTCAAAATAGAATTACCAAACATATCAATACAAAGTAATTATGAATTTTCTTATTTCATTTTTGTCTAGGCTGTTCTAAATTTATATTTAGTTTGAAAATAGACAATCTAAATAAATTGGTGGTAGAGATATAAAATTTTGTGAAATCCCATGAAAAGTCTAATGAGTTTGAAAACAAATTAAAATTTAGCAACCAATGTGATAATAAGTACAAAGTTCAATGTAAGAAACATTGTATTTACCTCTTTTCACCGAAGAAAAAATAATATAATAAAATGGCTACCGGTCTAAACTTATGTGTAGAATATCACACATTGTTTTCTACCATAAAATTGTGGTGTTGCTCTCTACAAAGTTCTACTAGCATGCCACTTTCACCACAAGCCGAAGCATTGTGTTTCTAACTTCAAGTATCTCCAAAAAAACTCTTTATTTATAAAGCGTATCTTATGCATTAGGGAGTATTTTAAAATTTAGATAGTCAAAATTTTTATACACTCTAACAATACTCTCTATTTTGACTCTTCATTTTTCTTTTCTAAAATTTAAAATAATTTTTTATATGTCAATGACCAATCAATTCAAATGTGATTTGAATAGTTTAAGAAGTCAAAATATATGATTTATTAAATACAATTATTATACTTTAATAACAGAGAGTGATTTTGACTCTCTAAATTTAGAGAGTTAAATTCACTCTCTATTTTTTAAAAGCTAAAATAGAGAGTCACTTCTTGAAATTTATTTTTAAGTATTAACTCTTTGAAATAGAGATGATTTTGCATGTAATAAGAATGAAAGAATGTAAGTTATATATCTAATCAAATGCAAGTTTTTTGAAATTTCAAAATGGAAAAATACATAAACTGTTATTTTTCGATTTTTTTTCTTCAAACGCTAATTTATATTGTAATTTTACACGATTTAACAAAAATCAATATTTTTTTCTCCCCTTATTTATGTAAATTGCCCCATCATTTTCCTCCAAATATAAACTGGTGCTTGAATCCAAATGACGTGGATCCTTTTCGCGAAATAATCCTCTGTTGACCTTCGGATTCCCAGTTTTCCTAATCTAGAACCATATTTGGAAAATTGGAATTAAATTCCACCTCTAGTTATATATTTATATGTAATGATCATATATTCAATAATGATTTAACAATGCAGAGAATTTTAATATACACAGTTTGTTTCAATATACATGATTGGTAAGTACAAATGAGAACTCTCTATTTATAAACTAAATAGTCCAATAATTTTTTTAAAAAATAAAAATATTAGGGTAAGACTTGCTTTTCTTCTTGATTTTGAAAGGGCGTATGTAGAAATTTTCATGAAAGCTGAGTTTATTCTATCACGAGCACTTACAAAATAAACAAGCGTCAAAATGTTTATCAATTGTTTCAACATAAGTCACTCAACGATATAAAAAGAATCACCAAACGTATCAATACAAAGTAATTATGAATTTGCTTATTTCATTTTTGTTTAGGCTGCTCTAAATTTATAATTAGTTAAAAAAATGGACGTCTAACTGAATCGGCGATTTGAATATAATATTTTGTGAAAATTTAATGATAAGTCTGATTTTGAAATCAAATTAAAATTTAGTAACCACTGTGATAATAAGTACAAAGTTCAATGTGAGAAACATTGTATTTAGCTCTTCACACCAAAGAACAATGTAATAAAATGGTTATCAATCTAAACTTACTAAAATTTACCCAAATAATACCAGTTAATGAATTGTCACACTAATTTCTTTACAAAAACTTTTAGGACATGTTTAATTTAGTTTAAAAAAATAAAAATTTTAATAGATTTTGATAAAAAAATAATAATGAAATGTATGATTGAGAAGTTTTGAATCTTATGAAATATATGATTAAAAATATAATTCGACTGAAAATGAGTTTTAGACAATGTGAGCAGCTTGACGGATGTAGGGGAGGCAAGCTTGGACTATAGCCCAGACCTGCCTCAGCTTAGTTACAGATATAACTGTGGACAATGTAATTTTGTTGGTCTAAAAATTTGTGTTAGTCCAACTCGACCTGGATTCTAGTTCAAGTCTAATGCCTAATATTCTAAATTTAATTAATTAGACTCTAGAATTATTAAATATTCTTTTCATGACATTCATGTAAAGTAAATAGCTTATTATCCAACCTAGTATTTTATTTTACTGCTAGTTTGACTTGATTCGTTTATAATTATATAAGTAAATATTACAATATATAATTTGATTTGTCTAAAACTAAAAAAATAGTTACTTATTTTAATTATAAGTTTAGCTAAGTTTAAAAGTAATTTTTTTTAAAATTTTTTACATATATTTCATTTATTTCTTATTTGTATGTATATGGAAAAAACTTACTTTGTCCATGATATATATATATATATATACATACATATATATATATATATATATATGTGTGTGTGTGTGTGTGTGTGTGTGTGTAATTAAATCCAATTTCTTTTGACATTCAGTTTTCCAACTTTGAGTGGAATTTCTCAATCATTGTGGAATGTGATGGTATGCAAGACTAGTGTCCGTATCAAAATAGTATTTTGAAAACAATAACGTACAGCGAAGTATCTTCTATTGTGTGTTTCGATCAAAACTTTTAATTATTCGAGAAGACTAGGTGATCAAAGTTATTTTGAACAGTACATATTAGATATTTTCTTAAATTCTCATTGATGGATATGTATATTTGCTTATGCCGATCATGCTTATGTCAATTTATATTTCCTAAGTTGTGAACATCTAGACTTATATTTCATTGAGTGTCTCACACTATTTGTCGTAAATATCATGAGCTTAACCTCCTAAACTCGATTTCTCGTGACTTGAGTTTATTAAGAATTTCTAAATTTCAGCCCATCTTAACATCATTTTCTGACTACACTCCTAAGCTTAACTTTATTCCTTCGAATGGATTAATTGGTTTAACAAATGAAAGTTAGAATGTATATATATTTGAGACTGAGAATGACCAACTAGTACAAGTTAAAATGGACTATGATTTCATCCAACATTGTGTTTCTAACTTCTAGTAGTGATGGTGTGTTTTATCTAGTAATGAAGAGCCTTGTCTTGTTAAAAATCAATTGATGCCTACTCGAACTCAACAAAGGAGACAGTACACAATGAAACCATTCGAAATATTTTCATTATAAATAGTTATCAACGAAATATTCTACAAAAATGTCTAAAAAATTTTTAGGGATATTTCCATCAGTAATAATTAAAAAACTAAATTAATTTATTAAATTAAATTTTGTTGGTGAACAATGTTAATATAAAAAATTAATACTAATGATGTACGCCGTAAGTAACAAATTAATGATTAAACAAATAATCTAAGAAAAATAACGAAGGTTTGATCAATCATAAATTTTGAAAAATAATTAATTTAACAAAATTAGTTTATCGGCGTAATTTCTCTTGCTATATAAAGTATTAAAAAAATAAATATAACCTTCAAGAAATAATGTTTCTTATTAAAATAATAATTAGAAATTAATTCCATATTGTGAAAGGATTTTTTCAATAACATTAACAAAGCTATTTCAGTAAATTTTAATTTACCAACGAAAGTGAATAAAGCGATGAAATTATAAAAAATGGGTCATGGAACGTTCCAAGGCTGGACTGAGGAATTATTTTGTCGAGAATTCACAAGGAATTCATATATTTATATAGATAGATATAAATAGAAAGTCTATTTTCGATCATACTATCCATTATATATATAATACATTCATTTCTTTACTTCGTAAATTCCATAACAACGGTAATTTCTACTTTGTAACTCCATAAACTTCATTTTTCACCCATATAATCTCAATTTGCTCTTAATATTCAGTATTTCAACTTGAATATTTTATTATTGCAACCCATAAATTCATAAATGATCTAATATTCGCGGTGAGCATGTATTATAATGCTCATCGTTGGCGTGACAAAATCCCACGTGGCAACACCAAATGCACGTGGCAACATCCACGATGGACATTAGTCCATGCCTATTGTGGATATTAGATCAAAACTGTCCATAAATTAGACATTTTGTAATGTTTCAATTATTGGATAGGCAAGTACACTTCCTCAACTTGGCAAGTTCCATTTAACACATAATACCCTTTAGGGTTGATCCTCAAATTTTGGGTGACATGTGTGACATTTTAAAATGATATCCCTTTCATATAATTAGAAAATATGTATATATATATATGTGTGTGTGTATATATATATTCCAAAAATATTATTTCATTGCAAGAATATGATATTTAAATATTTGTTTATTTTTTAAATGTCAAGAATAAGAAAAATGCGAGCAAAGCTCATAATCACCTCCCGAACTTTATCAAATTCATATGTCATTAAAATTTATACATTTTAAACTTTTATTTTATGACAACAATAACTATAAAAGTATTTGAAATCCAAAGAAATCAAAAAATAGAAGATATTAAATGATTAAAGATTAAATTGGCAAAACTTTGTAAGCCTAATTAAAGCTATCTTGATTCTTCAAAAACTTGTCTACCACCAATCAAATGAAAATGTAGAAGAAATAGGAATAAGAAATACAATATTGTTAAATAAAAAAATGGGGAAAAATTAAATATAATCACTTATCAATTATCGCCCAACATACATATCCTTCTAGAACTAAAAAAATCATGAAATATCAATTAAAAAGTGGACAACTGGCACTAATAAAATGATGATATTACTATGTAGATTGTACTATTATAGAGCAAGCGACAAAGATTGACGGTAGATGTTTTCTCTTCTTTGTTTGACTGTTCATCGTTGGTTAAAGGGTGGGGGAAAGGAAAATGGCAAAAGGGATTTAGGGTTNAGGAAAATGGCAAAAGGGATTTAGGGTTAGTTTTTCACTCTTCATTTTAATTATTAGAATTTTGGGTTGCTTATTGTCTTGTCGGATTGTTAATTGGTTAATGAAGCCAATTGAGCATTTAGAATTGAGCTAGTAAAATTGTAAAATAGACAGTTTAAAATATGTTTTTTTTTTTTCAAAAGCAAGATAGTTTAAAATTAGTAAAGTAATTTTTTTCCCAATAATGTGTTAAATTTAAAAATATTAACGTAATATAATTTTTTTTAAACTTTTTTTTCATTAATATTTCCCCTTTAACTTAACATAATAATAAAATTTAACTTCTAAAACTAATAAAACATTTTATGTATTTAATTATACCTATATATAAACGTATAATTTTTTTTAAATGGTGCACATACAATACTGAGGCCATGTACGATTGATCAACGGGCGCACCCTCAATACTGCCTTCGTTTCATGTCTAAATGTTTAGACTGTAAATTAATTAAAAATGATCTAATGAGTATCGATGCTCATCTTATTAGATAAAGATTTGGTGGGTCTCAATCTTTAAATAAAATGTATTATCCACCAATGTCACTAATGCTTGATTTAAGATGAATACCGATACTTATTAGATAATTCCTAGTAAGTGAGTGGCCCAGGGTCTTACATTTGGGTTAATCCCTGACCCAAATGATATTTCATTATATATTACAATTTGTCGGCTTCTCGTAGCTGTCATAGTTGTCCAATTTTGCTTTATATTTTCTAGTAAATATTCAACTCCTCGTTAATATCTCTACACGTTTACTCAATAGCGTTTTCTACATATTCAAAATCTTGGCACGTGAGACTAAAGTTTGCAATTCCTCCTGCTTTTGCTCGACAATTCATATATTTTTTAAAATTACATACAATGTAACAGAACTAACACGCAAGTTACAATTTCAAAAAATACTTACAATGTAACAAGAAAAAAAGAAAAAAAAAATGTAAGTTGTCTTATCAAATGCAGGTTTTTCGAATTTCAAAAGAAAAAAAAACATACATAAACTGTTTTTTTTTTTTTAATTTTTCTTCAAACGCAAGTTTATATTGTAACTTTATAATATTTAATAAAAAACAATATTTTTCTATTCATCCCATATTTTTTTCTCCCTATTTATTAAGAATAATGATATTTATCGCCAACGACTGCAGTAGTCATACTATGCGATAACTTGTTATTTAAGGCATTAATGTTCTGTAATTATGTTGCCTCAAATAATAAATTAATGTCTCAAATAACAATTTGCCACATAGAATGATTATTACAGTAGTTGACCATGAATAATATTATTTTTCCTAAAATTCAAATTTGGGCTTGAGTCCAAATCAACCTGGCCCAAGCCCATCAAGAATCCCGATTACACGTAGGGTTGTAAATAGGTCGGATATGGACCAGATCTGTCTATATTTGATCAGATCAAATAAGAATAATTATTCGATTTGATAATCCAACGAATATTTGATTGTTAAATCCACATCTGCTTTGCTATGTTATCAAATATTCGATCCGATAATCCGATCCGACATTAAAGAAAATAAGAAAAAAAATTAATGGTGGAATCAACCTTTATTTATTTATTTTCCAATATTTCCAATTTTTAAATGGGTTTAATAATTTTAAAATTTTCAACTTTTTTTATGTTTGATGACTTTTTTAGTTTAAATTTATTTATTTTCTCATTTATTTATTTTAGCGGGAAATAACATATCATAAAAATATTTTACCTACTCAATTATTTTTAACAAATCAAATCGGGTTGCTATTTCGGAATGTTATCAGATCGGATTGACATGTATACATATTTGATTTATTTAGTTAACAGATTATCGGATTCGAATCATGATCGGATTATCGAATTGAGATTCTAAATCCATTTCCTATTAATTTCATCGGATTCAGATCGAATTCGAATCAAAATCCAATCAGCCCTAATTAGAGGCGGGCATGGGTTGGGTTATGTCGATTTTTACCTCAATCCAAACATGATCGATTTGATCATAATTTAACTTAACTCAACCCGTGTAAAGGTTGAAACTCAATCCAACACAATCAAGTATCGATCGGGTTGGGTTGGGTAGCGTTGGTCGGTTTTGGACAACTTGTCAAAAAAGATTAAAGTTGGCGGGTCGGATTGTACGAATTTATAATTGACTCATGCCTTATATAATATTAGGTCTCCACAATTGCAATGACCAAAAAATCTAAATTATTTTGGCACTTCATGCCCCGGAAATGTTACATGGACAAATTAATATTAAATTACATGAAGCCAAGAAATGTTTTTAGCAATTAAAATATTTTTGTGTTGAATGTGTATTTAATTATACTATTTTTCGTAAAATGCATTCTATTCAAATCTTATAATATTATTCTAAG